>JANTPZ010005006.1:0-24483 GCA_025593235.1 Vachellia pachyceras | reverse complement strand
TAAGAAGAGTGGCAGAAAGATTAACTTTATTGTAAAATATAAAATAATTATATGTATTAATGATATTCATGCATTTTAAGTAATTTTTATTTAAAAGACACTTCTTCAACATTTATCTAAACATAAATTCATTTTTAGTTTTACAAATCACCTTCTATAAAAAGTCATTTTGACCAACAGTTTATCCAAACGTAACTGCATTTTTACCAATGGCTTATCCAAACATAAAATTTTTTCATTCTACCAAAAGTCATTTTCAAAAGTCATTTTTCTCAACGGCCGTTATCCCAACGGACTCTCCAAATAGAGTCAATATGTGAGACGAATTTTATCTCGGTAAGTGCACCCGCTGTGTCAACGGCAAACCAAACAAAGCAGATATATTGGAATCTAACCAGCCGGACACCTTTTGCAAGTATCGGGCAACGGAAACAAGACAGTACGATCTTCAAATCTACGTAACATCACAAACATCCTTACTTCAATTTCAATTCATTCGAATTCGAAGAGGCGATCTTTCTCCTTCCTTACACTGGGACCAGAACGATGCCCATTCATCTCCTTCAATTCCACCTCCATCCCTGATCTTAAAATTTTAGTCAACGGCAGCGATGTTGTTTCTGACGCCGACGCAGAAGTATGCAGCCGGAGCCCTGTTCAGCCTCGCTATTCATCATGCTCAGACTCACCAGACCTGCCCATTAGGTTTCTCCGATGACTATCAACCTGAGGAACGGTCTAGCAGTAGCAGCTCCGGCAGCGATTCCGTTTCCGAGTGTCCGCATCTTTGGGTCCATGAGAACTCGGGTCTGCTCCATTCTGTATTCAAGTATGCGCTATCGTTGTCGCTGTTTACTTTGAATTTTATTTTGGATATTCTTCGTTGAGTAGTTATATTTTGAAGGATCACTGGCATTGTGTTGTCTGGGTCTCTGATGGTTGAATATGTAAATTTGAACGAACAATTGTGTTCTTTTGTCCTTTTTTTCGTTTTTAATGACACACTGATTTTAGTATTGAAGATGACATGCTTTTCTCTTATCATTACTCGTATTCTGTACATTTTTCATTTCTAGTATGGCACTAAATCTTTGGCCTTCTAGTTTGTGTTCTTTTCGCCTATCAAAAACATACCCCCATAGCCTTTTCCAATGATGAACCGGTATGTCATATTTTCTCTGAACAGATTTCTAGACATTGATTCTGCTGCTTGGCGTGCGCTTGAAGAAACCGCTGGGTCTGGCCATCCCGTGGGACCAGTATGTCATTTCCCCCTTTTCTTCGCTCCTAAATAATTCGCTGCATGCATATACGACTACACATACTGAAGTATTTAAGTTTACTCCTCCTAATTATGTGACGCTTTTGGTTCGATGTTACTATTAAAATTTTTCACTGGTAAACTTTTTTTCTACTTCCCTACGTACTTTATTCATTTAAGGACATGTCAATAGCTGTAAACCTGTAACCTATATGATTTAATCTACTCTGGTCTTTCTTTGCATTTGCATCTGGCAAGCCTCAGATTGACCCAACCAAAATGAAGGTGGAAAATGTTGGCTCAGGCGTGTCTTGCTCTTGTGTCTTTCAATCCCATACTTTCTCCTTTTCTTTTTGGGCTATCTTATGGTATGATTGGACATGATTAATTTCTTCATGTGTCAAGAACTGTTTTATCAGAAGATTTTTTGTTGAAAAAATTCAGTTGTCTTTTAACCTTAATTTTATGCCTGTGCGAATGAAATTTTAAATTTAAGTAAAAATTATAAATTAACATTGTTAAAATGACTGATGTTATCAAAATCTTATGCGTCATCATATAAGTTAACATTCTTCATGTTTACGAATCTAGAAAACAAGAAAATTTTGACATAATCAAAGTTTATGTGTCATCATATAGACTGATGATATTGTGCCACTTTGTTGTTCTCTCCCTCTCTTCTACAACAATTGCCACATTGTATTTGGTTTTCTTCTTTTGTCTAAAATGTTCATGCTGCAGAGCACAACTGCTCAGCTCATGATGATGATGATTTATTTATTTTTACTTTTTTATTTAACAGATGCTTAGTTTTATTTAATTGCTTTTTTAAGCTTCTGCTCAAAGACTCTATGTGAATGTCACAGTTCATGAGATTACTCTCTGAAGAAAGTGATGATGATTCTTCTGCAAAATTAGATCAAGAACTTGCTTTATCAGAAGCAGTTGATAATATGGAAAACAGCATGAGAAAATGTGCAGAGCCTTCTAAGTCGAAAGAAAAGCACCGTGAATATGTGAATCAATGTCGAGAAAAATATGTGACTCCTCATGTTCAATCGAATTCTGAAAACATGGATATGTATTTGGAGACTCATCAAGAAACAGATACCCATCTACCTGATGGTACTGATCCTCATCAGGGATTTACTAATAATATGATTGATGAAAGACCTATTGAAGAGGTAATGATGATTAGCTATCAGAGGAAAGTATCAGTTCTGTACGGACTTCTCTCTTCTTGTCTGTCTGATTTGGATGAAGATAACAAGAAATATCACCGGAGAAGAAAAGGTTATGATGCTCGACATCGTGCGGCACTGCGGTTGCTTGCGACTTGGCTTGATATCAAGTGGACAAAAATGGTTTGTATACTGAAACTTTCATTAGACAGTTTTATGTTGATTTCACGAAATCTTGTTATAAGTTGAGGTGAACATGAGAGACAAGCCTAATTGGTCTCTAATCTATCTAATGTCATAAATAGGTATGTCAGGAAGTTATTTTCACTGCAATGATAATCTTTTTTACACTTGGTTTCCAAACTTGTCTGATGAAGTTGAGCCTAACTGTGTATTTCTATGAGTAAGACTTACAAATTGCCATTTCCCATGTTCCCAGATTCACAGGTTCCACTTCCATATCTTTTAGTTATGAAGATGAATGTTTTACTTTTCAGGAGGCCATTGAGACCATGGTTGCTTGTTCTGCGATGGCCTTTGTTAAGGAGCAAGAGTTAAAGAAAGAAGAAGAAAATTCAAAAGAAAGCAAGTGGGCTAAATGGAAGCGTGGTGGCATGATTGGTGCTGCTGCAATAACTGGAGGAACCTTGTTGGCCATTACTGGTGGTATGTGTCCCTTAATATCTTTTCAATCTGTAATTTGAAATATTTAGTTTGCAAATTGATAGAACCCGGAAAAATGACAGTAGAAGGATGAATGGAATTATGTTTGTATCCTCTTTACTGAAGGAAAAAAAATGAGAGAATACAATTCCTACGGCTTCCCTCTAGCAAGTAAGCTTGAGCACAAAGGAAAAGTAATGGAAAACGCTGGCCTAGTATTTGAGAGACCAGGCCCCCTCTCCTCACACAACTCCCAAATTATGCATACCCCTCTCCACTCTGCTACCTCCCTACCTTATACTCACTCCACTATCTGACAATGTTAGAAAACTGTTACACACTATTATGCCCCATCATTCCCATTTTGTGCGTCCTTGCCCTCTTCTCTCATATTCAACTTGGGCCTCATGTTCTTCTTAGCTCTCCTCTCATATGTCCTATCCCAATATTTATTGGGCCTAACATCTCCGCCTTCTGCAAGATGCACCTTGTCCTCAAGGTGGAAATCCTCGAAATGAGCTTGAATATCCTCAACACTTTCCCAAGTATTCTCATGCTCAGGTAAGTCCCTCCATTTGATTGACACTTGTAATTTCCCAGTGCTGGTTCTGCAGACGTCCCTCACTGTTTCTGGTTGAACCATCAGCTCCATATCTTCCGTATGGCACTTAGGTAGGGGTTGCACCCTTTCGGCATCCTTGGGGGCTTTTTTAAGTTGAGACACATGGAAGACATCGTGGATCCTGGCTGTAGGTGGCAATTTCAGTTTGTGTGCCACAGATCCCACCTTGCCCATAACCTCATAGGGGCTATAATATATAGGAGATAATTTCTCATTCAGTTTCTTGGCGAGGGATTTAAACTTGTACGGTTTCATTTTCAAATAGATTGACTCCCCAACTTGGTAATCCACTTATCTCCGGTGCTTATCAGCTTGTGTTTTCATTCGTGAATGGGCTCGCTCCAACGGGTTCTTAAGCTTGTCAAGCACTCAGTTCCTCTGTTGCAGCTGCTGTTCTACCTCTTGCACCCTAGATGATTGATCCTTCTACTTAAGGAGAGGTGGTGGATCCCTCCCATACAAAGCCTTGAAAGGAGTTACCCCGATAGTCCCTTGGCAGGAAGTATTATGCCAACATTCAGCCCAAGGCAACATCTTGGCCCACTTCTTTGGGGTGCTTCCAGCAAAGCATCTCATATAGGTTTCTAAACTTTTGTTCACCATTTTTCTTTGCCCATCAATTTCCAGGTGGTAAGATGAGCTAAATTGGAGGGTGGATCCTGCCATAGAGAACAGTTCCTTCCAGAATATACTGGTGAATGCTCAATCTCGATTAGACACTATGGAATGTGGAAACCCATATAACTTGACCACTTCTCTTGCAAATACTTCTGCTACTTCCTTAGTATCATATGGGTATGAGCATACTTAGTGAGTCTATCCACCACTACGAACACAGTATCGACCTTGTTGCTCTAGGTAATCCCTCTATAAAATCCATGGCTATCTTCCCAAGTGGCTTGAGGGACTGCTAATGGCTGAAGCAATCCTGCTGGACTGAGGGCTTGGCATTTGTTCTTGTTACACATATCAGATTGAGCCACGTAGTCCTGCACATCTTTCTTCATTCCAGTCCAATATCCCATCATGAATAGCCTTTTATAGGTCCTCAAGTACCCCGAGTGGACCCCCATAGGAGTTATTGAATTCTTTAATCAACTCCTGATTCTTTGGAGTGTCGGTGTAAAACCAATTTACTTTCAAAGAACAACACTCCCTGCTTCATAGTAAATCCTCTCGGCGCTTCTGTCCCTTGTATCAGTTGCTGCATGATCTCCTTCAGACTCTTGTCCTTCATAATTTCAATTTCCAGATCTGCCATTCCTTCATATTGCCATAAGGACACGACCTACAGCTCCATTTCGTTTTCTTATCTTGAGAGTGCATCTACAACCCAGTTTTCCTTCCCAGGTTTATGCTGAATCTCAAACTTGTAGCCCATTAACTTTGAGACCAATTTCTTCTGATCTGGTGCCATTATTCTCTAATCCAACGGGTACCTTAGGGCTTTTTGATCAGTCTTTATCACAAAGGGCTGACTGGTCAAATAGTGTTGCCATTTTTTGACTGCCAATACAATCGCGATGCGCTCCACTCATAAACCGAACACAACTGGTGCCTTTCAGATAGTTCTTAGCTAAAATAGGCAATCGATTTTCCTCTTTGCATCAGAACAACTCGTATGCCCTTGCTTGATGCATCTGTCTCAACTTCAAAAGGCAAACTAAAGTTAGGGACAACTAGCACGAGACCAGTGGTTATAGCCAATTTCAATTCTTCAATGCTTTCTGAGCTTTTTCACCCCATTTGAAGGAATCTTTCTTCAACAACTTCGTTAATGGTGCACCAATCTTGCCATATCCCTTGACAAATTTTCGATAGTAGCTTGTCAATCCAAGGAACCCCCTCAAGGCCTTCAGGTTGTTGGGTCTCAGCCACTGTGTCATACTCATAGCTGCTATTTTGGAAGAGTCCGCTTTCACTCCTTCAATAGAGATAATATGTCCCAGATATTACTCTTGTCCCAAAACGCATTTTTTGGGTTTACCACTAATTGATGCTGTTGCAACAGTCTCAATGCCTTCCTTAAGTGCTCATAGTGAGTCTCCTTATCTCTACTATACACAAGTATGTTATCAAAAAATACAAGGATAAAATTCCTTGGATGCTTTCTAAATATATCATTCATGAGAGATTGAAATATGGAAGGAGCATTAGTCAATCCAAAAGGCATTACCTTAAATTCATAGTGCCTATCATGTGTTCGAAAAGTGGTCTTATGATTGTCCTCCTCCTTAATTCTGATCTAGTGATATCTAGACTTGATGTCCAGTTGTAGAAAAATTGTTGCTTGTCCCAGCTCGTCCAATAGCTCATCAATGGTTGTCATGGGATATTTATCTGGTAATATGATGCGATTAAGAGCTCTATAATCTACACAAAATCGCCAACTCCCATCTTTCTTTTCTACCAATCAGATTGGACTCGAGTAGGGGCTAGTGCTTGGTTGTATAATCCCAGCCATCAACATCTCCTTACCCAGCTTTTTGATCTCAGATTTTTGAGTGTAGCCATATCTGTATGGTTGTGTGTTAGTTGGTTGAGCTCCCTTTTTTATGATTATCATGTGATCACGGGCTCTCGAGGGTGGCAACCCTTTAATGGGTTCACACACTTGAGGAAACGCCTTCAAAATTTCAACTATGGTACTATCAGACTTGGGTTGTTTAGCTTTGTTTTCTGTCTCTACAGCTCATTGCTCTAAGAGATACCCCACCCCCGCAGTTGGGATATCCTTTCTGATGGATGTGAGACTGCATTGAGACTTGGTAAACAATGGGTCCCTCTTGAGACATACCCAATGTCGCCCCACCTTAATCTTCATATAGAGTTGGCGCTAGTACATTTGAGTCTCCCCCAGTGACTCCAGCCATTCCACTTCAAGCACTAGGTCAATGCTACTGAGGTGAAAGGGGTAAAAAGGTTGTTTAACCTCTAACCCTTAAATTTCCAATGCAATTTCAGGGCACTTCAAGTTGGATATAGTTTTCCGACCATCCCCAACTGTGATGGTACAGTTTTTTACCCTCTCTATCGAAATTTTCAGATTGGTCACTAACTTGTTGGAGGCAAAGTTATGGGTAGCCCCACAATCAATTAATATCATCACTCCTTGGCCATGCGTCGTGCCCATCATCTTCAGAGTTTGTTTTCCAATCAAGACTGAATATCCACCCCAGTGGGTCCTCTCCAGAGAATATGTTTAACTCTAGTTTTTGCATCTTAGTCAAGTCATGGGACCCTGCTTCTTCATTGTTTTCACCATTACCCCCTCTATGCTCTGGTTGCTCTGGTGGTAGGCGATTGGGGTGGTGTGCCCCTGTCCAGTGCCTTGGTTACTAGCTTGGCAAACGTGACGAAATTCTTGTAGCTACTCTAGGATGAGGGTTACTGTTGCATCAACCCCATTAAACTTATTTGTGGCATCAATAAGTCGGTATGTCACTTTTGCTTGACGTCTCTGAATATCCTCCATTGTTCTTTCTAGTTGTTCCACCCTACCCTCCATTCTTGTACCAGTCATCGCCGAAGGAAGGACTGCTCTGATGCCAAAATGATAGAACCCAAAAATATGATAGTAGAAAGATGAATGGAATTATGTTTGTATCCTCTTTACTGAAGGGAAAAGGAGAGAATACAATTCCTATGGCTTCCCTCTAGCAAGGAAGCTTGAGCACAAAGGAAAAGAAAATGGAAAACACTCTTGGCCTAGTATTCAAGAGACCAGACCCCCTTTCCTCACACAACTCCCAAATTATGCATACCCCTCTCCATTCTGCTACCTCCCTACCTTATACTCACTCCACTATCCGACAATGTCAGAAAACCATTACACACTATTTCACCCCATCATTCTCATTTTGTGCCTCCTCGCCGTCTTCTCATTCAATTTGGGCCTCATGTTCTTAGCTCTCCTCTCATATGTCCTATCCCAATGTATATTGGGCCTAACACAAATGAATCAATATTTTTGGGAATTTGACCTATTTTAAGCATTCCACAGGATTAGCCGCCCCTGCAATTGCTGCAGGGCTCAGTGCATTGGCTCCAACTCTGGGTACCCTGGTTCCTATAATTGGAACTGGATTTGCTGCAGCTGCTAGTGCTGCAGGAACTGTAGCTGGTTCTGTTGCTGTTGCCGCATCATTTGGAGGTATATATTTGGCTACGTGTGCCTTGATCTGCAGACACTTACTCACCTTCTTGAATCATGCGTAGGCATGACATAGAATAATTCTTTACTAATGAGTTTATTCTGTTTATTAAAGATATGATCAGCATTCAGGACTTTGAAATTCTTACGCACATGTTCATGTGTCTTAGAGTTGTATTTTCGTTAACCATAGGGTTCTAGTTCACGCTCAAGATGGTGGATTTTGAGCTACTGTGCTGCTCTACTGATACTTACTTTCTGAACAAGTAAATAGGCTGCAATAATGGCAATTCCTTTCTTGCTGTATATAATTGGTTAACATTTTCACAGTTTACTACTTGCAGATAGTTGGCAGTAATCGCCATTAGAAAATTTCTTTTGTGCTTTATGAGGCAAAAATCTACTTACATATTTACTTCAGACAGTTGAAAATAACTCAAAATAAGCTAATTCAAACACCCACTTAGTTTTGAATGAAATTTACGTAGTTTATATGTCATTTTGCATTAAACTTTAAAACTGACTAGAGAAGTGATGCCTACCCATTAATAATTGTCATATCCTAATGGCAGCGCACATTACCTTCATTCACTGTATTATATGTTTTTATGATGCTTTTGACATCTCTAGCTTTCTTTCCTGCAGTTAATTATTGACAATTCATGTATTTAATTCTATTAAAACTTTTTGTACCAGCTGCTGGAGCTGGTCTTACTGGGAGCAAAATGGCTAGGAGAGTTGGTAATTTGGATGAATTTGAATTCAAAGCTATTGGAGAAAATCACAACCAGGGTGTAAGTTTTTATAGCTTTCATGTTCCACCCCTTGATGGCATATCTTGATTGAGCATCACGGATTGGTTTGATGATATGTTTGCATGTGTCAATTTTATCTGACCTTTTATGGTCTTGAAATTAAATTATTTTTGAACTTCTACTTCAGAGGCTAGCAGTTGAGATATTGGTCTCAGGATTTGTTTTTGAGGAGGATGATTTTATCAGGCCATGGGAAGGGCAGCATGACAACTTGGAGAGGTACACATTGTTACCATCTTGCTTCTCCCTGCTTGGCCCCATGTTTAGTTAATAATTGTGATTAAGAAAAACATGTGATGCAATTGTGAATATTTATCCATCATCCTCCTAATGTTTTCACTTGCCAAGGAGTAAGTAAATTAATGAAGGTAATTTCCGCATGGAGTGATTGGTTTTCTTGCAGCGTATCCCTTGAAATATTTAGTACAACGATCTTACTTTGTATATTCCTTTGTTTTGTGTTGATTTGGTGATATAATTTATGCTCTAATGGTTGATGAACCCAGCAAAACGAATGACTTTTCACTTGGCCTTTCATAAAAGCTAGGTATTCACTACAATGGGAGTCAAATAATTTGATAGCTGTGAGCACTGCAATTCAGGATTGGCTTACTTCAAGTAATTGGATTTGATCTCCGGCTTATAATACTATATAGCCAGTAGCACAATAGTTGAGTACGATATCAATATTTTTGCCATCTTCTGTAGGACTTGCAATGGAGCTGATGAAGCAAGGGGCCATGCTGACTGTGTTAAGCACTCTTTTAACTGCTTTGGCTTGGCCAGCCACATTACTTGCGGCAACTGACTTCATAGACAGTAAATGGGCAATTGCAATTGACAGGTTTTTTTTTTTTTTGCCAAGCAATTGACAGGTTTACACCTTATATTTCTTGATTATGGCTAGAATTGCACACTTGTCAAAGCATTGGGAAATTGGTAATTGCCTTTTGTTAATCATTATCATGGATGCACTTAGGGTTTGAATTCTTTTAAACTGGAAGTTTAAGGGATGGAATTCAGTGGTTCATCAAATATTGTGATATTTCTTGAATATGATGAACATTAATTGTGGGAGTTGACAATTGTAGGTAATTAAAGGTTTTTCTTTTGAAAATGTGTTAGAACATGTTATTCCAAGCATATGACTTAAGATTCCTAATTTAACTGTGCATTTAATTTTACATTTACCGTTATGCAATGCTTATCCTTTGGCCAAATCTTGTGAGAGTTAGATGTCATATTATCTAAAATCTATGTTTTTTTTTAATTCTGAGTTTTGGTGTCATTTTTTATCCTCCATATGGATTATGTGTACATCTAATGCAGAAACAACGTTGCATATTTTGGGTGGCCACTTTTTTCTGGAATCACTTATTTGAGTTCTAGGTGAATTGAGTGTGTCTTTCCACTTTAGGACATTTTCTCATGATAGAATTTAAGGTTTTAGTTAAAATAAAGGGGACAAAATTTTATGACAATATGTAATTCATTTCATCCTGCCCTTGAAGATTGTTCGGTCATAGTTAATGCCCCCACCTTGATGTGTGCCTTTTGCCTCAAATATGATTAGGATAGGATCATTTTGAGGCTTATTCCCCATGTGCTGCTTATGTTTCAATTTTCAAGGGAGTTTCCAAATTTTGCTATGTGTTGAGATATATTAGGGATATGATTAGTATTAATATTATTTAGTTATATTAGGGCTATGATTAGTGAGAGATATTAGGGATATCTCTTTAAATGTATAAATACCCTATTTGGGTACATCAATCAATGGGAATTTCAGAATATTTCTTTCCCCATCTAACATGGTATCAGAGCCTAACCTAGGGTCAGTTCATTTTAATGTTTGAGTTCTTTATTCCATTGAGTCTAAAACGGGTTGACTACCTTTGTAACAAGTTGGGCTTGATTAATATCTACGCTCCAACTTGTTACAAAGGTAGTCGACCCGTTTTATACTCAATGGAATAAAGAACTCAAACATTAAAATGAACTAATTCAAAGAGGGACGTAGCCCATTTATTGACTCTTGACCAAACTAATTCAAATGACTTAAACGCAATACACCACCAGAGATTACTTCCTTGATGATTGACCCTTCCTTGTGCTGGGAACAGAGATTACTTCCTTGACGATCGGCGTTCGATTGCTTGTTCTGGTGGTGCACCGCGTTTAGGTCATTTATCTTTGATGTCTTTGAAGAAGATTTATCCCCAGTTTACTCATTTATCATCATTAGATTGATCTAGAGTCAATAAACGGGCTACGTCCCCCTTTGAACTAGTTTATTTTGTTGTTTGGAGTCTTTGTCCTATTGAGTCTAAAACGGGTCGACTACCTTTGGTGTAGTTCCAGGAGCCAGCCATAGATAAGACAAAAACTGCTGAAACGAAGGAAACCGACAAAGCTCAGTCATCAAACATCACCGTCTAACCAAGAAACCGGCCTAATCTCACCGGAAAAGACAATCGACGTCGAGAAAAGAAGACTCAACCCGAGAAACGCCGTCACGCGCCTGACACGCGCCGTCGGAGAGCGCTGATGTGCATGACGCGTGATGTCCACATGCCGGCCACGCGCCTCCAGAACTTGATCGGACCACCAGGGTTAGACCGATCTGACGGCAATGAACCTCCATGGGTGGCGCGTGCAAGTTAAATCATAGGGCATGATGCTGTTTTATCTCACGGATGAACAATACCCGCGGTATGAACAGTAACATAGGAAAAATTCAACTAGGCTCTGATACCATGTTAGATGGGAAATTTTAGAATATTTCTTTTCCCCATCTAACATATATATTAGGGCTATGATTAGTGAGAGATATTAGGGATATGATTAGTGAGAGATATTAGGGATATCTCTTTAAATGTATAAATACCCTATTAGGGTACATCAATCAATGGGAATTTCAGAATATTTCTTTCCCCATCTAACACTATGCAAAGTGATTGAGCAGCTTTATTGCACCGTTTTCGTTTTATTTCAAGAAAGTGCAGTTGAGCAGCTTTATTCCAAAGAGATTGAGAACCTTGTGGGCTTTTTTTTCAAGGGAAAATTAGCCTGAAGGACCGAATCAAAGAGATATTTAACCTAAAGTCCCTTTTGGAGGACCTAAAGGAAAAGAGTGAAAACAAAATGACCTAAATACCCTTGTCTTCCGTTTTTCTCTCGTGACCTTTCTGCATTGTTGTTGTTCCATTGCTATTTTGTTAGTAATGGAATAATTGAGACGCAGAGACTACCAACATGTCTCTTTTCTTTGCCATTAAAAATTGCTTCATCTCCTACTTGCATCTGCAAAATTTCTTGATTAACCCATGAAGAAGAGGAAAATGGTGATGAGATTGATTGTGCAGAGCATGTTGGATCTGGGGGTGGCTGGGATTTCCATGATGATTGGGTTGGGAATTTTTGCTTTCATTGCTTCAACTCTGCATTCTTATTCCAGCATCAAAACTGCTTTGGATGGGATCAAGTCTCGCCGACATCAAGAAAGATGATTTTGTCCACCAACTTTGATGATTAACTGGAAAGTTCTCCTTACTAATGAAATATTACACCAACAACAATCCCCATTTCTCACCCTAATTCTAGTCAAATTATAAACTATTGTAATTATAAATTTCTAAAAATCTACACGCAAACCATTAAATCCTTCTCCTTGTTGAAATTCCTAGAAGGCTAGGGTGGAAACCTATTGACACCTTGAATTGCAGTTATTTTATTTAATTTTTTTTTTTGAAATATTAGAATGGTTTGTGAGTTGGCTAGATAGAATGGTTTATAAGTAAGTTGGGCAGTATGTAGTTAGAGGGAATAGAGGGGATTTGGTTAAGGGCAATTTAGTAATTTTAAATTTTTGTTTTGATCATTGGTCCTTCTAAAGAACTACACGTTTTAAGATTCTTTCCAATAAATACAATCTTTTCTATGCCCTTCACTCTAATTTTCCCTTTTCTATTTCCTATTACCTTCTCTATCTTGGAGGATATATTGTCTTCCTCCACGACTTAAGTCAGTTAAGTGCACTTCCTCTTTCCCTTTAATGAAAAGGGTCATATTTCAAGTGAACAAAAACTACATTTTGGATGAGAATGACTTGAGTAATTTCAAGGTGGTTTGGCCTGCCATGTACCTGTTTATCTTATCTTTTATACGAAAGGCTGTGCAGGATGTGATCACTTCATTGTCATAAAGAAAAAAAATTTGTTGTGAGCAATTTTCATCCTTACTTCATAGGCAATCTCTGCTTACCTATTTTTTTCTTTTCAGATCAGACAAAGCAGGAAAACTACTTGCTGAAGTATTGTTAAAAGGACTGCAGGGGAATAGGTACTAGGCTAATTTCAAGTCTTTCCTTGTTAATTCAGCTTTTCAATAATTTTGGAACAAGCATTACTGTTAACCTGAGTTTCAGGCCTGTAACACTGATAGGGTACTCACTTGGGGCACGAGTTATTTTCAAGTGTCTCCAGTTTTTGGCTGAAACCGAAAACAATGGTAAATGATACTACTCACCTTCTCCTTTATGTTTTCTTAGAATTTTAACTTCAGAATATGTCCACCTTGTGTTTCACGTCCTTGATGACTTGAGCAGTAGTTACCTTTAGTTGATAGTTGATTTAAGGTGCTTCTTCTGTCTAGTGGCAGCTGAACTGGTAGAAAGAGTTGTTCTTCTTGGAGCACCCATCTCAATCAAGGATGAGAACTGGGAAGCTGCCAGAAAGGTGATTCCGTTATTCTTTTTTAATCACCGTATTCTCCTTTACTTTCATGCGAATGAGTCAACTCATGCTGATGGACACACGGCTGATAAACATAAAATGGTGAAAGTGTATAAGAAAACAAACAAGGGAAACAAAGGAGCGTCTAGGGCTTAACAATGGATGAGTGATAGAATATCGATTGTTGTGGGATAATGGAAATTGGAGTTAGATTCTGATCTCATGAATTTAAGATTGTATCTCTTCTTGTTCTTCTACTAAAGATTTCCCCTCATCTTTAATGATTTATGAGGTTAAATTCTGATTTCATAATTTAATAAAGACGTTTCTTCCTTATTTCTCTTTATCTAACTTGGATCAATTAATGAGGTGTCTCGGATGTCAAAGGGGAAAGGAAGCCTATAACTAATTGGCCACCTTGGGTCACATGTAATATATGATGGATGAGAGAGGGTATAAGCTGTTACAGGGGTATATTTGTGGGTGAGTTATGTTAAGAAGAAGAAAGGTATTCAATGGGGGGAGAGATGCTGGCCTCTTGTAAGCCACTCTGTTTTTGTTTTCTCTCTTCCTGCATTTTTTGACCTTTTGCTTTCTGATGTGATATCTTAGGCTGTTATTTATTCTTCCATTATATACTCTTTGGGAGGAGGGTTGCTGTTTTATTTCTGAAATGATATCAGATTGTTGGGTTCCGTAGCATGCTTTCAAGTTTTTAAGATTCTGTGGTCTTCTACAGATGGTGGCAGGAAGGTTCATAAATGCTTATACTGGAAATGATTGGATGCTTGGAGTTGCGTTCCGTGCCAGGTACTTGAAAATGTAGATTGATAGAATTTCTGTATACTTGTGGATATTTCTAGTTGATCTGCACCGTTCAACTTATTGACCACTTGCAATTTTAAAACTTACCTCAACATAAGAAGAAATATAATGGGAGCTTAAGACAATTTTTATTTTTTTGGATGCTTCTTTAGACCCAGTATTGCATTAAGGCATTCCAAAACTTGAGAAAAGCGTGAGGACAATGTGCGCGCGCGCGTGAGAGAGAGGAGGCAGGGAGACACCCGGGGGGGGGGGGGAGCAGTTTTCACATCTGCTTTTGCTTGTTCAATTGTATGGCTCCTTCACATAAGGGTATTCCAACTTTAGAAAAGCGTAAGAACAAGGGCGCAGCGTTTCTGTGAACTGATTTTGCCTTTTAATTTGCACTGTTTCCACAAAAATTTCTTTTTGGGATGGGGTTACAATTATATGACTCCAGAAAATTTTTAGCGATTGATTTTCTAGGCAGAAAGTAGAATTTAACCCTTTCATTTATGAGCAGTCTACTTACTAAAGGATTAGCTGGAATCCAGCCCATCAATATTCCTGGGATCCAAAATGTAAGATTTTCATCCACCATCAATTATAGGATTTGCTATCATTCATTGGATTTGGATCTCAGACAGAATGGGTGATCTTTGTATTTGCAGGTTGACGTGACAGATCACATTGAAGGCCACTCTTCTTATTTATGGGCTACGCAGAATATCTTAGACCAGCTTGATTTGGATTCGCCCTATCCTCTTTATAACAACAGTCTTTCCCGTTCAGTATCTTCTCCCAGCGGTGACCGAAATTAGTGTGATTGCTCGAACACTTCCTCTGGTAAAGAAGTTGCTTCTTGTCTCAACAAATAAAGGAAAAGTTGTGTGGCTTCTTGTGTAATCATTTCAACCCTACTTGCTCTGCGAGCAGTTTTATTGAATGCGACGAAACTGCCTTTGTTGAGAGAAAGTCAGAAAACAAGTCAGATATCACAAGGACAAATCTTTCACTTTCTGTAACGAGACATCAGAATAGTCGCTTGTATATTTTTCTCTGCCGAATATATAACCATGCTGTCGGGTGACTTAGTCTGATGTGTATTGGTTATTCTGGCAAAATGCATAATTTTGACAGTCAATTAGGGGGTATGCAGTTGCAAATCCCTCGATAATAAACCTTTAATTTCATAAAAAATCGTTCCTGCATGCCAGTTTCAGTCGTACGTGGCTCATCAAACGGCCATTAAAGCTTCTCTCATGTCTTACCCCTAGAAACCAGAAGGAGCATTTAATCTGCTCGTACGTTGGAATCTGCACAGCCGGAGGCAACACAGCATAGACCGTGTTTGGATTACGTTCACGTAACTCAAGATAAAATTCCTCACATACATTTATATCGTAGATAATAAATTATGTTAGAAAAATAATTTTTATCATTAATTTAAACAAAAGTCTATTAGACCCCCTTTTGGATTAGGCGACCCACTAATAAGCAAACATGTGCCATCACATTACTTACCCTCTAACTCATGGTCTGAATCTAATGTAAGCAACCAAATGAATTATGCGTCTAATTATGAACTCTGAGTTCATAGTAATCAAGTCAATAGGGGAGAGATATTTTGTAAACACATGCAGTGTACATATCAATAATATATATATATATATATCACATTGTTGGCAATATTTATATATATATATAGAAAGAAATTCCCACAAAAAAAAATATATATATATATATAGAAAGAGTAGATATTCTTGTGTGCTATGAGAACACTATGTCATTTATGCATTTCTTAATCAAAAAACTCCAGTTGCCTTTATGTGGATTTTGCATGTCTTATAAAATATTTCTCTCCAACCTTTATTTCTCTTGCAATTTCGATTTAAAGTGGAACCCATAAAAGGATGCTAGAACATTCTTATTGTAGGGAGCATAGATCAAGTGGAGCACGCAATGCACACAAAAATTTCCAAACTAAGCATCATTCACCCTATATATAGGGAAACTCTCAAGAAAATACCCTATAGACTTAAACAGGATAAATTCGAGTGTTAAATAAACAAAATATCAAATCAGACAATAGGTATTATTTTGCCATTTCAAAATGTTTTAGGGTCCGTTTGAAAACGTAGGTTTTACCTCAATTTAAATTTTATCCAAATACTTACATTTTTTTAAAATTTAGGCTTTATAACAAAACATATATTTGAAACTTAAGTTTTGAAAAAACTATTTTCTTGTTAAATAGCATGCTCTTTCATCATACTTTTTCTGTTTCCTCTATTCTTTTTTTCTCTTTTATATTTTCTACCTACTTTTTATCTCAAACTCCGTAAAAGCTAATAAATTCTCAAATACAATCACATTTCAAAACTTAAACTTTGTCTCGAAATCTGTAAAATCTATTTTCTAAAATCTATTTACCTTGACTTCCATAAAACATATTCGCAATTAGACTTCCAACGAGCTCTTAAGTTTATTTATATACCCTTTTCCTTTTGTCTCTCTCCCACCCCCCTAGCGATTTTTCCTTTACTCTTTGTAAGATCATTTCTCTCTCCATCTCAGGATCACACCCCTGCCGTAATTGCCTTACCTTTTGCTCACAAATGATCTTGGTGGCCTGTTCCATTTCTTCCTCAAGTAAGTTCAGGTCATCCATGTCCAGAACATCCAAGCAGTTCCCCATCTCTACCTACTGCCTACAGTTCTTTATCATTAAAAAACGAGAAAATCACCAAACTAAGAATACATAATCTCCCCTACGAATATTCTTGTTCACTTCTTTCAGCTTCTTCAAGTTCTCTAGCATAATCTAGCGCACGCATATTAAACCAACGCTATATAAGGAAAATTCTTTCTATTTGTAGATGCGAAAGTTAAAAAAAGAATTGAGAGAATAGGGAAGGAGAGGAAAAGGACCTCATAGTTGAAGCTCCATAAATCAATCCCTGTGGTCTTTTGGTAATGATCGAATAACCCCTGTTGTGAGTATGAACGTTGGAGATGCAAAAATAATGCATGAGAACAGAAAGAACAAAAAGAGCCCGGGAAATCTCACAGTCTTGTGAGTGATCAGTGAAGGTAATTTGCTTTACTCCTTCCTTGCGCCTCTGGACAATTTGCGATTTGAAATTGGAATTGGAATTGAGATCCATATTACTCCTTTTCCTCTTTGCCTATGTACAGCTCGAGTTTTTCGAATTTCCTTCTGATTGGCAACTTGTAGTGCTTATTCCAGGTATCTTAAACTCAACAATTGTATTCAGTGTATTAGAATTTTGTTGAGATTGGTGTGGATTCAGCAAATTGCTTATGAATTTTTTGGAATTGATAATAGGGTCCACTGAAGATGATAAACAGTTCCAAACTGGGGGTGAGAATATTTTGCACATTAAAGATGAATCCTTGAATGCAAGTACCTTGAAGCTTATCTTGGTGAAATCAATGCAATGCAAGTAAGAGAGCCAGGTAATAGAAAAGGTTGAATGAGCAAATAAGGAGAAGACGAGGAAGTACAGAGGGGAAGAAAGAGTGGAATAGGAAAAATACTAGAATCAGTATCTGAAATTCTAGATGAGACGGAAAAGGAAATTTCTGAATAACATTCCATATCATTAGAAACTGCTTAGTACAATCCTTATAGAACCATACACATAACTGAAAATAACCATACTATCTTATCCTAAAATACTTTATAACTTGCAGTAACTATGTAAAATTATCTGACATAAATTAAATAATATGAAATAGGAAACGTAAAACTAGTAAGTATTATTATGCTTCCTCCTAGAATAAACCAACAGTTTAGTTAAAGATTTTGTTCAAAAAATTTTAATATATCACATAAGGGAAAAAAACATATAAGGATTTATTGGGGAACGGGTTTCCTCATAAATAGTTTCTTCAATATCTCCTCAATATCACATCTACACCCTTAAATCAAGTGATAGAAGGTCTAGATTTAATGTTTTATAAAATTTCTATTATAATAGTTTATAATTTAAATTTTTTTTATATATTGCAGTTATAAATCATGTAGATTATATTTTAGTAGTTTGAATTTATTTATATTTATAGGACTAATTTTATAACAATATTAAATCTATACCCTCCATTCGATTTGATTTAAGGGTGAGAATGTGATTCTAAGGAGACACTAAAAAAATGATTGTGAAGGAAGCCAAACTCAATTCATTGTCGTGATATTGGATTGAATTCATAAAAGGTATGCATAAAAACATGTGTACTTAATTAAGATGCACCTCGATCGGTGCCACATAAAAATTTCTTTAATTATGTTTTGGGCAATCCTTTGCAAGTCTTTTCTCACGAAATCCCTAGTTCACTCTGGTGGATCTATCTTAGTGTTACCATATCTTATTTAAATAATTTCCTTTTGTTCTTTACAATGCCCTTCCATCCCTTCTCATTTATCACAGTATCAACGTGCCAAGCTCGGTCTTTTCTTTTCTGCTCAAAACTTCCTCCTCTTTCTTTCCTTTTTGTTTCAGTATCTTGAAAAGAATATCAATAGCTTATGATTTGCATTGCTATTGTCGTCACTACATGATGCATTGTTTAAAAACAATACCATCAAGGCTATTTGGCCTTGGCTTGCCTTTTATTCTCAATGTATACGCACATATTATCTTTATTATATCATCATTTAGTGGTTTAGAGTGTATAATGAAACCCTTGCTTTGTATATGATGATTTATGCCGGAAAAGGCACAGTTAAGTTGCTATGTGGTTCATGAACTTCCTGTTCCACAAAGCAAGACTTTGGGGATTCAGGTTTCAATAATTAACGGCCTTCTCTTCTCTTTTTGCTTCTTCACCGACCTACTTACTGTCAACTAAAAAAATAAGGAGAGGAGTCCTTCCCTCATGATTGAGAGACGCATAATTATGACTTGATGTGGAGATCCACACTCTAACACACCCTTCTATCACTTTCTGAACAAATAACTAACCCAATACTATAAACTAGACATTACAAACATGAGGTTAATTATGCAACATATAAATTTGCTGCGGAGAGGATTATGTGGCAAATCTATAGCAAATTTTGTCAATAATTTCATGGGTAATTTAATGTTTGCTGTAGTACTGTAACTCATTAATATTTTACTTGTAATGTACTTTGATAATAGGTATATTATCATGTAAATAATGTTATAGGGTTAAAGGGCATTTTCGCCAATGAAATTTTTGGAAAAGGGCATTGGACACTAGCAAGTTTTTTTGGAGCGATCTTATCTTGAAAATGTCAAAAGCATAACAATGTCATCTTTACCCTAGTCACGTTAAGTTGGCTCTGCCACATCAAATATTATACCACATCATCATCATCATCATCATCATCATCATCATCATCATCATCATCATCATCATCATCATCCTTATTGAAAGGATAACAAAAATCAAAGATAAGAGGGTTAATCAAGCTTCCCATATGCTCTGTTCATATTCATTCTCGCCACTGCAAATAAATCACCTTTTTACCATGATTTCGGCTAACGGAAGATCAAATTGGAATTTTTTTTTTCTCAGGGAAAGCAATTGCTTAACCGAAACCAATCACTAGGTATTAGATGAACAAACATCAAAGGATAGAGGGCCAATCAACAAAATAGTTCCTCCCCCTTTTCATCATCATTAGTATCCCTAAAATAAATTTGAAAAACAAACCTCACTGCAATCATCAACGATCAATAAGGAAAAAAAATAACAAACATACATTCTTAGGCTGTCTCGTCCACTTTAAGAGACGATCACGACAGCTAAGCCCTCACTTCAATCCCTTCTAAATAAACTTGACAACTTTAGTTGTCTGTGAGAGGGGAACGTTAAATCCCTTTAGTACGTAGTAGTGCAACTGTTATGCCATAAATGGAAGACTGCAATGCAGATGGATTAACAACCCCATTCGATCATATGAAATCTGAGACACGAAAACTTAATCGTGGAAAAAAAACTTAGAAAGTCAAATGTCCGAGTTTCTGCACAACAATCATGTGAAAACAGAGTTTTCAATGAATGCATCGATCATACATTCACACTTCTCATAAAAGTTTGTTCTCAGTAGCACATCCATCACCTTAACATGTACAATAAATATAGCTATTTTGAGAAGAAAATTATAAAATTGAGAAATAAAGTTGAATGGTCTCTTATATTCATGATCAAATGAACCCCAATCTAGTTAATATATTAAGTGGACAATTAATTAGCCCACCATATCTGAATAATCGGTGGAAAAATTTGAATATGACGACATTTAGGCAAATGAAAGACTGCTTCTTAATGGACAATTAATTCAAAGAAAGATACAATGGCATGCATATGCTTTGTGTGTGTGTGTGTTCTTTTGGGCTTGTCTGGCTTGTATTAAAGGCGAAGAAAAATTCACCAGCCGATGATTGTTAATTTGATGCGCAACTTAGGATTGCATTCCTCTTGCTCCTCCGATTTAATTTGTTGCCTAAGCATTTCGAGACGGTAGATAAATGAGAGAACGAGAGAATTAAGGTGGTTTGGTAAATTCCATATTTCCATAACATGCGTAATAGGAAGACAATGCAATAAGGACAGGCAAGCATGGCTTCAGATAATTTATTTTTCAATACTCATGATTTATTAATTTAACAATGCTTGCTAATAACTGTAAAACTTAATTGACACTGGAATTTTAAGTGTTTGATTTTAATTTTTTTAATTTTACATGCATGTATATATGTATAGGAATGTTTAGAAATTTTTTTTACAGTTAACTATAATTATATGATTTGCAATATAATAGTAAAGAGTAGTTTCTCTGCATTACTTTATATTTTTTGAATTTAAAGATAAAATTGAACATATTAGATTCATGAAAATAATTCCACACCTTTAACCAGTACGTCATTAATGTAAAATATAAAAAATTGACAAACATAAGGGTTTGCTTGTTTTGTTTTTTAGCCAAATGTCATGAAATAAAGGAAAAATTATTAATGGATTTCCGATAAAAGATAAATATAAATAGAATTTCTGAACTTTATTTAATTTTAATAGGCCCATCGTATTTCATTTGGTTTTAGTGTGTCTTATTAAGAGATATACGAGTAATATTTACAAGTCAAGCATTTATATTTACATGCTCAGTTGCGTGATTTCCAAATTATAATGTTTACCGGTCAAAATTTTATAGTTATAAATCTAGTTGTGTTACTTATAAATTGAACTTATAAATATTAAATATTGTATCAAATACTCATGTTAAATAAAATTTGAGAGACCAATTCACTGTTGATCACCTATTAATATGGCCCAATGATTTAATATGGTTTGGCAAAATATATATCTCACAAATAAGATATATTATATTTGTTTTAAATAGCACCATTTATTCTGATTTTTATTATATATTAATATATATATATTAATGGATGACAATATAATAATATTAATATATTGAATATGATGAATAATGAATGTAGATATAAAACTTGTAATTCAAATATGTTTTAATTTAAATCTGTCCGGATACGGTTTTTTTAAGATTCTTTTTCTTAGGTTAATAAATTTATAATTTAATCAAATTTTAGTTTTAATACCTATAATTTTAAATTGTGATTTTTGGTTCATCACTTCATATGATTTACTAATGATTTGGTTTGAATTTTAACAAGATTGAGACTAAACTAAAATTTATTAAAAATGCAGAACCAAAACTTGTTTAAAGAACTACAAAAAAAATTGATTTTCAATGGCAATTTTGACTTTTTGGTGGCGACAAATTGCCAGCCAAAAGTCATTGTCATAGTGATTATCATTGACAGTATTGATGGTGATAAAAAGTTGCAGTTGAAGTTGCTTTTAGCGGGGACTTTTTTTGTCGCCATTGATATTTTTACATTTATTAAAATAATAGTTACTCCGGTGACTACCACATCATCATTTTCGGGCTCGTGGCACCATGCGACTGCAATATCACCATCAATCCTTGCACACCATGTGTCACCACATATATACCACATCGCCTATGTCATAGGTCACCACCTCACCCTGCCACATGTCACCAGTTGATAAATATGCAAGTTTGCCTTCTCCCGGAATCAATCCTCTAACTCTTTGCCATTTAAGCTGTAATGACTTTACATACTTTAAACATATATTTAAATATATATATATATATATTATGCTACATAATAAATTATAGACATTTATATATATTTATACATATATCTATATACAATATATAATATTATTAGATACTAAGAATAAATTAAATGATGAGTTTAATGTAGGTGTGTTTATTATTTTATATATTTACATTTTATTTTATATACATTATATTTTTTATTAAATAATAATTTCATATACTTATATAATTATTAATTTCATAATTTTTTATTTTTTAAAAAATATTATTTTTAGCTAAAATATTATTTTTAATAAAATTTGTAAATAAAATAAATATTAGATTTCTTAATTTTAAGGGCGACATAAAAAATTGCTGCAGAAAGCATGGCCTTCATGGGTGGCGGAAAAAGTCATTATTAAAAATTTGACCTTCAGCGACCACTCAAAAAGTCTTCGACAAAAAAGTCGCTCTAAAAGTCACTTTTAATGGTGATAAAAAAAGTCGCTAGTGAAAGTCTTGCCTTTAGCGATGATAGAAAAAAGTCACCGCCGAAAGTATCAACTTTGACGGCTATTTAAAAATCGTCGTCACAAGTATGACTTTTAGTAACGACTTGTAAATGGTAGATTTTCAATTGTGACTTTTATGTTATCACTGAAAGTTTTTTTTAGTGAAGTAAAGAGATGAGGTGAGTTTTAGTTTTAGTATTTATAATTTTAAATATTTTTTATTTGAATTCTTATATTCAACCGTATTAACTAACATCGAATTTTTATAAAAATATAGAAATTAAAGTTTAGCGTTAACCCTTCTCTCTAATTTATACAACCATTAGGCAGGAAATAGGAGGGGAGGTAGTGACGCTGCCTACTATGGGGACAGCCACAAGGCATGCGCGCAACTCAGCGGTCCTCCCCCAGCCCCCACTTCTTTCCCAACTTTTATTTTTGCGGAAAGGATGTACATTAACTAATATGAACAGAGGTACAAAACGCGACCATTGAAAGCCAATGCCTACATTAGTGGTAATTAAGGCATTCGACTTTAAGGTGTGGTGTGCAAGGGCTTGGGAGGATATAATGATACACTATCAGTGGTACAAGTGTCATTGAGAAAAATACGTCTGTCTATTCAGTGGCGGAGCTAGGACCCTAAACTAGGGGGTAATTTTTTTATCTTCAAACAAATTACAACAAGTTTACAAGTATAAATAATTTGAGTGGGTTCAAATCTTAAAAATCAGTAGGTGCAAAATAAAAATCTAATAAGTATTTGCATATATACCCAAAAGTTGAGTGGGGGTAATTGCCCGCACTCAACATTGAGTGGCTCCGCCACTGTGTCTATTCATACGTTTCCAAAGATTCCACAACAAAATTCCAAGACAATCTCCAGGTAACACTCCAACCTCCAACTCTTGGGGTTGAGATTCCTAGAAGCCACCCTTGCGGGGCTCTTTCCCATATATCCTCTCCCAGAGCCCCCCCCGGCGGGGGGCATTTCTCTTATTATATTCTTTCTCCTTGTTACTGTCTTCTTCTCCGTTCATCTCCTTTTTGTCTTCTTCATATTCTCCGTACCACTCCTAGCCCCCTACGCACTAATTAACTCAGGTAAGCACACCTCAACAGGTATTATCAGTTTCTTTACCATTTCGTCTCAACTCAATGACGTCCCATTCCATCGTTCTATTGGTGTTTTCTTCCTTTAACTTGGTGCTTTTTTGTTGTTTTGTGTATGAGATCCCCAATACTAAACCAAAATTATATTGGGCACCCATGAAAAGTTATGTGGTGTTATACTTCAGGGTTTTTTTTTTTGAATTGAAAGGCAAGCTAAGCTTGAAAGTCAAATTACAAAGTGTTAGGCGGGCTATTCCCTCCTACCAAGGTAAGGTCAAGAGAGATGAACTCTCTACAAATCGGGGGAACCTCGTTAAGAATACAAAAGCTTGATCTAGTAGAATGAGCTTCTCTAGCAAGACTATCAGCACACAACAAAATCTCTCTATCACAATGATACAGCTCCACATTCCAACTGCCATAAAGAAGGTGTCGAGTGGATTCAATCTCCTGACGAAGATGATGGTTCGTACCACTATCCCTTAGTAA
>JANTPZ010005005.1:0-17989 GCA_025593235.1 Vachellia pachyceras | reverse complement strand
TAAAAAACCCGAAACCCTAAACCCTAAACCCTAAACCTGAAACCCTAAACCTGAAACCCTAAACCCGAAACCTGAGGCCTGAGACCTGAGACCCTAGACCCAAGACCCGAAACCCAAAACCGTGAGCCCTGAGCCCTAAGCCCTAACCCTAAACCCTAACCCCTAACCCTACCCCTAAGCCATAAGCCCTAAGCCCTAAACCCTCAACCACTCAACCCTCAACCCTAAACCTTGAACCCTCAGCCCTACACCCTCAGCCCTGAACCCCCAAGCCCCAAGCCCTTAGCCCCTAGCCCCAAGCTCTAAACCCTAAGCCCTAAGCTTTAAACCCTAAACCCTATCAAGCACAATATCACCTCTAAAATCAAGCACAACTAGGAAGATTTAAGATAGCAACAAAGATCTCATTAAATAGGTAGAAATGAGACTTCACTCTGCCACGTCAAACACAAAGCAAGTTCAATACACAAATAATCCATGTTTGGCTCAACCGAGACCAAGCATGTAAGTATAAATTACAAGTACTAACTCAGCAACTGTGTATTCCATAACATAAACACAGATTGAAAACTAATACTCCCTTTTCGGAACATTGAACTCAGGCCAACTTTATCTCCAAGAGGAAGGGAGATGCTCAGCTACTCATGTATTGAGATGAATGATTGGAGGTGCATGGATGGATTAAGGATTAGATGGAGAGAGATTAGGGTTGTGTGAGTAGAGAGAATGAGAGAAAATGGGAAGTGTGACTGTTCTCTGCCTCCTCCTGCCCTCTCTTATCGAACCCTACCGTAATTAGCATATACTAACCGTCCAGGTTCAGATCCAAGAAGATGGATCGGGTTTTATTTCCATTTGGAGTCAGATTCATTACTGATTCCCGTTTGTCAAAAGGGATTCCCGTTTGTCCCGTATGCTTCCAAAGATGGGTCAAATACGGGGCTGGTAGTCAAGACTTTGTTATTGGAGCATAGTTGCAATAGGGTTTTTAAGAGCCCTAGTGCAACAATTAAGTGGCTGGCGGCGTATTTCAGGAGGAAGGTTCAAGAAAGGCTGAAATATAGAGTTGCAGACATGAAGAAAGATGTCGAGATTGACTTGAAACTAAATGTGAGCAAATACAAGTGCAAGAGGGCAAAGAGGCTCATTATGGAACAGTTGGAAGGGGGTTATATTGGTGAGTTCAATAATTTGGAAGCGCATTACAATGAGTTGATGATATCTAATCCTGGATCTGATGTATCAATCGACTTGGGCAAAGAGGCACTTGAAAATGGCAAAAGGGTGTTCAGTAGTTTGTATTTATGCTTCCATGCTTCAAAGGTAACAAGATTATTAGCTTTTATGTGTTGAAAAGAACTTACCTAATAAACTTTATGATTATATTTTCAAATTATCAATCATAGACTAGGTGGAAGGCTGGCTGCAGACCCATAATTGGGGTTGATGGAACCTTTCTCAAAGGAAACTCTCAAGGCATTTTGCTAAGAGCGATCGGACTTGATGCAGATGATTCCCCCTTTCCAATAGCTATGGGGATTACTCAGAAGGGAAACACTCTCAACTGGAGGTGGTTTCTTAAATGGTTGCAGAGATCATTAGATTTGGAAAATGGGTAGCTTAATACTATTATGTCTGACATGCAAAAGGTTTGTTTTATTGTGAAGTTCATAATTGCCTTTTTAAATGATAATTGCAATTTCTCAGTTAAATATGTACAAGGTTTGCATATGGCAGTGTCAGAGGTCTTACCTAAGGCTGAGCATAGACTATGTGCTAGGCACATATATGGTAATTGGAGTAAAAGATGGAGGGGAAATGAGTTAAAGAAGAAGTTCTTCTCATGTGCATTAAGCACCTTTGAAGAACAATTCAAGGGTAACTTGAAAGCCATGGGATCACTAAGTAGAGAAGCAGTAGAAGCAGCAATTTCATATCCTCCAAAATGTTGGGTCAGAGCTTGTTTCAGCACCACATGTTTGTCATGGATTGTAGATAACAATATAAGTGAGAGTTTTAATGCTTGAATTGATGAATTGAGGTATCTACCCATTATTGCAATGATTGATGGGATCAGGATCAAATTGATGACTAAGTGGGCAGACAGTGAAAAAATGTAAGTAGGTGGAGGGGGAACTTCAGCCCAAATAGTGTTTCTTTATTTGAGGATAATAAGAAGTTGGCAATGGGTTGTAGTGTGTTCTATAATGGTGATGATGGTTATGAGGTAACTGAAAGGGATCATAGGCATACGGTGTTCATTAATAGGAAGCAATGCACTTGTCGGACTTGGGACTTGATTGGCATACCCTGTCAGCATGCAATATGTGCATTATATCATTGCAAAATAGATCCAATTACACAAATATCTAGATTCTTCCATAGAGATACATATCTATCTTCGTATAGAGCCAACTATCAACCTGTTAGAGGAAAAAAATTCTGGGCCGTTGAGAAGTTCCAACCTATGGAACCATCACCATTATGTACCTTGCCAGGGAGACCTAAGAAGACTAGGATCTGAACTAAGAAATCTGTAAGAAGGCAGAAAATGGGTAAAGGACATAAGCCTCGGGGAGACCAAGTAACACAACAAGGTGGTGATATGTCATCAAATTTGCCTCCACCTACACCTGATAAGTTGTTAAAAATAGAGTCCACATCTAAATGCATTGTATATCATCAAAAAGGAAACAACTGAGCAACTTGTAAACAAGCACAAACATCTGGTGGCACAATTGGAAAATGTAATGCTCCAACCAGCTACGACACACCATGCTAAGAACCTCAACAAAAGTCAAGACCACGTGGTGGAAGGGCATTTTATAGAAGTCGCACTCCAACAGGGATAGGGATCCATGTTGATTTGAAAAGTGGTCGCACATTATATAACGTAAAAAAGTCACTTGTCATATTTTGTTTATTTTAGTGAAATATTGGTCATCAACATTTGAAGCTAATTTGTCCGTTCATTTTGTAGCCTGGAATGAGGTCAGAAGTAATTATCGATGAGGGAGCAGATAAATATCCCATGCAGTATGACGTGGATGTGGAGACGAGATTTCATATTCCAAATGAGAGAGAACTTAGGACAACTACCATCTATAGTGATGTCAGCCAAAACTCGTCTCATCCAATCCAATATCGTGGTGACGGATGTACATCCTCGACACTAACTGATTTGCCATACTCACCTCCTGGTCTCACATGGCGTAGACAACCAGCTATCACAACATCACGTCTTTTGGCCGAACAAGACAACGTAATTGCATCAAGTCGAAGAAATAAGTTGCCTCCCATGCAAGGAAGGGACATGGATAGGTTATAGGGGAGTTATGCACCTATATTTCTATATGTTGTAAATTAATGTGCAAAAGTTTATACTTAATTGTCTGAACATTGGAGAATAAAAAATTTCAAAATTGTATACTGAAGTGATAACTTTAATGATGTAAGCCAGGATAGGAGAAGAATCATTCGAATGAGACTTACATTCACTTCATTCGAATAAATGATACCATCTTAACATACACTTTCTAAACCGCAGGCATCTTCAACGGTGTAGAATGGGAAACCGTTAGCCATTTGAATGAGTTAAATTTACATCCGAATGGATAAGAATCTTCAAGATCCAGTCTTTCCAAACCGCTACGTCCTCCAAACGGTGTAGAAAGTTTTCTTTCTAAAGCGAGGGTAACTTGTGAGGAGAAGAAGGATGGTAACCGTATACTTTCGAATGAATAAAATGTGTCATTCAAATGTGATCGACTTTCCAAGGTGCAGGCTTTCTAAACCCTTCACCTTGCATGCGGTGTAGAAATTTTTATTTCCAAACCATAGGCATCTTCAACAGTGTAGAATGGGAAACTATTAGCCATTCGAATGAGTTAAATTTGCCGTTCGAATGGATAAGAATCTTCATGATCCAGTCCTTCCAAACCGTTACGTCCTCCATATGGTGTAGAAAGTTTTCTTTCTAAAGTGAGGGCAACTTGCGATGAGAAGGAGGATGGTGACCGTATACATTCGAATGAAAAAAATGTGTCATTCGAATGTGATTGACTTTCCAGGGTGCAAGCTTTCTAAACCTTTCACCTTTCATGCGGTGTAGAAATTTTTATTTCCAAACCGCAGGCATCTTCAACGATGTACATTAGCCATTCGAATGAGTTAAATTTGCCATCCGAATGGATAAGAATCTTTAGGATCCAGTCCTTCTAAACGGTTACGTCCTCCATACGGTGGAGAAAGTTTTCTTTCTAAAATGAGGGGAACTTGTGAGGTGTAGGATGTACAACCTTTAGCCATTGGAATGAGTAAAATGTGTCATCCGAAAGGATCTGAATTTTTAGGACCCATTAAATGGGCCGTTCAATCTCTTTAAATGCGTCGTTCAGTCTTCGTTCTCACTCTACTCTAACTTTTTTTCCAGTACGAATTTGAATTATGTCCGGATTAAAAAGTAGAAATAGTACTCCTCCATTCGAATGTGACAAACAACTTATTCGAATGGATTAAAGGCTCTTCACTTTCTAAACCTTTGTTTACTTCAAGAGACGGTTTATAAGGTCATGGGAAAAACGATTTATATTCATATTCCTTACATTCCTCCATTTAAAATTCCAGCGTTACATCTCGTCGATTACCGCACTGCAAATCGAATACCCTTTAAATATCACAGCTCCATTCAAAATTCCATAGCAAAGAGTAGAAAAGCATAAAATGGCAGAACCGTCTACAACATCTGAACATCAAAAGAGCAAATCTTCTATTTCAGCACCCTCACCAAACCTCATCAGAGTAGATGATATTCCCCCACCATTGAAAAAGGCAGTACGTAAAGGGAAGGGAAAGAAGGTTGTAGTCGCTTCTCCTGAGCACTCTACCCATGCTGCTGACCAAGAAAAGAGCGTATTGGAGAGGCTTGTGCGTGAAACTCTAAAGGTTACTGCAGTGGAGGAAGTAGAGATTATGCCGCAGATTGAAGTGTAGGGTGTGGAATGTCCTACAATACCAGGAACACGAAACACTGGAGTGAGTGAGGAGGCATCGGAGTAACAGAAATCACATTCATCTATTGGATTCACACTATCCGAATCTTCAATACCAATGGATGCAAGCAATAAAGACTTGCAGCCTCTAAAAGGGTTTGTGACTAATGCACTACAACCGGCTAACTGAGCATTGTTTGATAGGTATTTTGCTAAGTGGAGAATCTGCCTTGCCATTTATGTTAATCTAGATCATATGGAGAGGGATTTAAAATTGGACCTATCTGTTTTGTAAATCAATATGCACCATTGATTGGGATTCACCTGTCATATTGTACTAATGTAGTTAGGACATTCTACTGCAATCTAAAGCGATTACAGACACTGGACAAGAAGGGTGATGGGGAGTGTATGTTAGAGACAACCGTTAGGGTCAAACGGATTGAACTGTGCACCAAGGCAATTAATCAGTGGCTTGGTATAGGGGAGCCTCCATCAGATGGTTTTGTCCAGAGGTCTGACAACGAAGTTTTGGGTGTGTTAAGGCCTCAGGGTGATCCAAAAAGGTTAACTTTTAAGCCTAGCTCCATGTCTGAGGAGAGGAGGATCTTATGATATATATATATATATACAGCAGATGCATTGTGAATAAAGGGAATAACTTCACCAGTTTCGCCCGCAGGGATTATGGTCTCTTTGCATCATTGTGGCCAATAATAAAAGGAATATGGGGGTTTTGATAATGAAGGATCTAAGTCAGTGGATGGTGAATGCAGTTAGTTCAGTTTCTCTCCCATTCCCCCAAATAGTGTCATTGTTGCTGAAAATCAACAATATCTGGTACCTGGAGCCAGGGGATGAGGTTGTTAAAGTTCCCAAATTTGGTAGAACTCAGATAGCAAAGATGGGTCTGATGTGTCCATAACATATGGAGAGGGACAGGTTAAGGTTAAGAGGAAAAGGAGTAGTCCAGAGCTACTTAAGGGCATGATATTGCTCTAACTCTTGGAGTGTTCAAGAATTGATTATTTCTCACTTTCAATGTATTTAATGTGTAGTAACAAGGAAGATGACAACGCTATTAAACACTCATTAAATAATTCAGCATTCTATCATACATGCCTAAAATACACTATTAAACACTGCAATAAACAATGCTATTAAACCGTCACTTCATTCGAATGGATTAGGCATCCTCACTTTCTAAACTAGAAAGTCAACAACGGTTTGAAAAACCTTATTCGAATCAGTTCAAACACTCATTCGAGAGAGTCACTCTTACTTCGTTTCTTCCATTCGAATGAACCATAGTAACTCATTCGAATGGATGCATCCTCCTACCTTTCTTTCTAAACCGTATAAACAACGGTTTGAAAAAATTTATTCGATTCAGTTCAATAACTCATTAATCCATTCAATTAAATGATTACAACTAATTCTAATGGATGCATCCTCTCACTTTCTAAACCATACTCGGATACAGAGGTTTAGAAATCCTAAATTGAATCACTACAAGAACTCATTCGATTGAGCTAATCAATTAAGCCATCATTTAATTTGAATAATGACAAAACCCATTCGAATGGATGTAGCGTACCCACTTTCTAAACCAAATCTATAATAAATGCTTTGAAAGTCCATATTTGAATCAAGTCAATAACTCATATGAGGGAGTCACTTTAGCTTCAGTTCTTCCATTCATTCGAATGAGGAATACAACTAATTCGAATGGATGCATCGTCCACACTTTCTAAACCGTACTAGAATACGGTGGTTTATAAATCCTTAATCGAATTAGTAGAAGAACTTAATCGATTAGGTAAATACATTCGAATGACGTATAAATCTCATTCGAATAAATGAAGCGTTCTCACTTTCTAAACCTTAACTGTGAAAAATGCTTTGGCAATCCATGTTCGAATCAGCTCAATAACTCATTCGGTTCTTCCATTCATTCAAATGGTGGATATAACTAGTTCGAATGGATGCATCGTCCTCACTTTCTAAACCGTACTAGTATACTGTGGTTTAGAAATCCTTAATCGAATCAGTATAAGAACCTAGTCGAATAGGTCACTAAATTCGAATTAAGGATAAGTCTCATTCGAATGGATGAAGCATTCTCACTTTCTAAACAGTAACTATGAAAAACGGTTTGGAAATTCATATTTGAACCAGGTCAATAACTCATTCGAAGGGAGTCACTCTTAACTTAGGTTCTTCCATTCATTCGAATGGGGGATACAACTAATTCAAGTGGATGCATCATCCTCACTTTCTAAACCATACTACAATACGATGGTTTAGAAAATTTAATTGAATGAGGAGAAGAACTTATTCAAATCCGTAACTTCATTCGCATGAAGGATAAAACTCATTCAAATGGATTTAGCATCGTCACTTTTAGAAATTCATATTCGATTCAAGTGAACAAATCATTCGATTGAGTCTCTCTAACTTCATTTCGTCGAATGGGGTCTGTCACGGATTCGAATGAGGCATAGTTCTCATCCGAATGAGATTAGTGTCATCACTTTCTAAACTGTAATTGAAGAAACGGTTTAGAAACATCAATTTCTGAACCGTGTTCTCTGTATTTGGTTTTAAAAGGCATACGTCTCATTCGAATGACAATCCTACTTGGCAAACTAACATGTAAAGCAATTATAAAGGTTTATGGGTTAAATGGCGTGGAGGATGACATGGCAAGTATCCTAGTTGGCAAACAACCGTCACAGCTTCCGTTGGCCCAGGTGAAAAGTTCAACGTTTTCTAAACTTCCATGATGAATCTAGTCCTAAGAAAACTTTATACTTCAATACGTATACTTCCGTGGCAAAAATGCTGCTTCACCCGAAATATTAACGACACTGCCATTTCAAGTCTAGAAGCTTCCCAACCCTCCATTTCCTGCGAACGCGGTCCCTCTTAAACCCCTCAAAGCTCCCTTGAACCCTCGAAGATCCTGAAACCCACAGCTGCTCACTCATTATCACTGTGTCCTTCCACTTCTCTGCAGTTAGAATGCATAGGCTCGCTAGGCGCTGCTCCATTTCTTCTATATTACTCTACGGTGGCCCCCGTCATCGTATCATATCTGCTCCACTTTCCTCCTCTTCACACATTTCCTTGGTACGATTCTCATATATTTATATTTTGAGTATATCTTTGGCCTTTATCCTGTGATGTGAAGTCGGTATTCTATTAGTTTGATGTGATTTTGAGAAGCTGAGCTGAGGTTCGATTCTGCGCCTCCCCCTTTTTCCTTTCAGCCTTTTTTGTATGGATTCTGCTTATGATTTTTCCTGTCGACCGAAGCATCGGTAACATTGTTGCCACTTGTCTCTCCTGTTTTCATACACTTTTAAGATAAGGAAAGAAGAAGAAGAAGAAGAAAGTTTACAGTTTGGAAATTTTGTTCTTGGCAAAAATTCAAGTTTAGTTTTTGCTTTAATTAACATTGTATTATCACTCGTCAAATTTACTTCGTTGAATTCAATTATTCACCATTTTAAACTTGAACTTGGCATGAGGGATACTCCCCAACTTTGTTTTTTGTTGGTATGGCAAGTGTTCCCTTCTCAACGTTCATCTATGATTATCTTTTAGCTAATAGTATTCGTATATGATATTTACCTTATTCAAGAAAGTAGTGGTGTGATACGTTGTACCCCTTTTCATTTTGAGCAGGTGGATGAGAATAACTCCCAAGCTAGATCATATTCTGTCTTCAGTTCGGAGGATAGTAGTGCCGTAAAATCCATAAATCTGCAAAATTTGAAAAGAGATTTGTTTTTGGGCAAACGATGTGTAACAACTGCTGCAGCATCTGATGCATCGAGTTCACCACCGGCTGAAAAATATGAATACCAAGCTGAGGTATTGTCAATTTTAGGATACCCTGGCACGTCTTAATGCTGTTGTGCAATGTATAAGATTATTTTGGGTTAAAATTATCTATGCCATATTGTCAGGTCAGTCGACTCATGGACCTCATTGTTAACAGCTTGTACAGTAATAAGGAAGTGTTTCTTAGGGAGCTTATCAGGTATATGTTGTTGGACATAGTAATGTTTGACTCACATTTCTTTCTTTTCTGAAGAAACTGTTTTCCTATTGTTCCCGAATTGTTTTAAAACCTCCTAAATAAGCTTGTACTAATGCATTATATTAATTACAACAAATGAATTGTTGCTTGTCCAATTTACTCATCTATGGATTTTTCCCACAGCAATGCGAGTGATGCGTTGGATAAGCTGCGGTTTCTCAGTGTTACCGAGCCTGAACTTTTGAAGGATGCTGTTGAATTTGATATTCGAATTCAAGCTGATCAAGATAATGGGTTTATCACCATTACGTAAGATAATTAGCTACAGTTGTTGTTTGATCAATCATCGTTTTCTTCACCTAGTGCTGATTCTTTTGTTTATTGTTTATTTTTATTTTTATTTATTTTTTTTTTTTTTGCAGAGATACAGGGATAGGTATGACTAGGCAAGAGCTTGTTGATTGTCTTGGAACTATCGCACAAAGTGGGACTGCAAAGTTTTTGAAGGCTTTGAAGGTATTATATCATATGCGAGATGCGAATGTATATCAATGTATTATATCTTTCTTCTGTTGTTAGTTTCTTTTTACACTGACAGATTCTTATTTTTTTAAAGGATGGCAAGGATTCTGGTGGTGACAACAATTTAATCGGTCAATTTGGTGTGGGATTTTATTCAGCTTTTCTGGTTTCTGACCGGGTATGTATTTGCTCAAAACAATAACATCTAGCTAGTTCCTAAGGTCTTGTAGTTAAAACTTAAAGGTTCATTATTGTGGAAGGTGGTTGTGTCAACTAAAAGTCCAAAATCTGATAAGCAATATGTTTGGGAAGCAGAGGCGAATGCTAGCTCTTATACCATACGTGAGGAGACTGATCCTGACAAATTAATTCCGAGAGGAACGCGCCTTATGTTGTATCTCAAGGTACTTAAGAATTGTAAATGTAAATTATTTGGTTATTTTCTTTAGTTTCAGTTGATCCTTGTTCTTTAAAGGTTTACATATTGCTCTTTTACTTATTTTTTCAGCGAGATGACAAAGGTTTTGCACATCCTGAGCGCATTCAGAAACTTGTAAAAAATTATTCACAATTTGTCTCATTCCCTATCTACACCTGGCAGGAGAAAGGATACACCAAAGAGGTATAATTTGTCAGACCATGATCCTTCTGTATTCAGTTTCACCACATGTAATCATATATTAAACTATGAGTTTTCACTCCTACACATATGATTAGTTTGAAATATTTTGGGCGTTGATTTATACTATCCTACTGCAGGTTGAGGTTGATGAGGATCCAGCTGAAGCTAAAAATGACGGGCAAGATGAGAAGGCTGAGGTACCATTACTTCTGTATTTTTCTGTAACAATCAAGTATAGTTCACTCAATATAGTTTTTTAGCTGCTGCGTATTAATATGTTTTCTTGGATTACCTTGCTTTGGCAGAAGAAGAAAAAAACTAAGACCATTGTGGAGCGATACTGGGATTGGGAGCTCACCAATGAGACTCAACCTATTTGGGTGAGTTTTGTGGTGTGCAGCTCCATGTTTTGTATTTTTTTTTTGTATTTTTTAATGCTCATTACTTGAAATAAGATGCAAACATCGCTTTGTTTGTGCAGCTTCGGAGCCCAAAAGATGTTAATAAGGAGGAGTACAACGAATTCTATAAGAAAACATTTAACGAATACCTAGATCCATTAGCATCCTCACATTTTACAACAGAGGTCAGAGTATTTAACATTTTGTGTTTTGTATTTCATTTTTGATTCGTTCACAAGGAAATTGTCTATTCATCAAAGATTCTAGTTTTGGGCCGTAGAGTTACGTAATCTTAGTAGTGAGATAAAGAATTCTAATTTTGCTGCTATTGTTCTAGTGTTTGTATTGATTTTTGTGCTGATGATGTTTACTTTTCCAGGGTGAGGTAGAATTTAGGTCCATACTTTTTGTTCCTGCAATTGCTCCCTCAGGGAAGGATGACATAATAAATCCCAAGACCAAGAACATAAGACTCTATGTGAAGAGAGTTTTCATTTCAGATGACTTTGATGGAGAATTGGTATAGAAATTTGTTCATCTTGCTTAGAAGTGATTCATCATGTTTTCATAGCTTCAACCTGTCCTAATTTTGTCATTCTTTCAAACAGTTCCCCCGATACTTGAGTTTTGTCAAAGGTATTGTTGACTCAAATGATCTTCCCCTCAATGTATCACGGGAAATTCTTCAAGAGAGTCGCATAGTAAGTGGATATAGTTTGTGCATTTTGCTTTTTAAATGCTGAACTGTTTTTAAATGCATGTGTTAAGTTTTTTATACTTTTCCCTTGTTTAATTAGTTCTACACTGTTATTGTAGGTTCGGATTATGAGGAAGCGTCTGGTACGCAAAGCTTTTGACATGATTCTTGGGATATCCTTAAGTGAGAATAGAGAGGTATGTTGTAAGTATTAAAACTTCTCATACATGTAGAAGAGATAATTTTTTGAAGATCAATATACAACCCATTACAGAAAACCAAAGTTATTCATTACTCATGCATATTTATGACATTTTTGTATTAATCATGTCCATTAATCTGTGATCAAACGTGGGTTAAATTTTCTTCTTAATTCTCTCCTCTCACCTAAAGCCACTCCTCTCATTTTATCCCATCGCTATAAATATACACACTGATATGTTTTCATACTTTATCCCTTTTTTAAACTGCTTCCTATCTGTATTTTACTAGCTCCTTGATATATTTAATGCAGGACTATGAGAGGTTCTGGGAGAACTTTGGAAAATATTTGAAAATGGGATGTATTGAAGATCGAGAGAATCACAAGCGTATCGCTCCATTGCTTCGGTTTTTCTCATCCCAGAGTGAAGATGAAATGATTAGCTTGGACGAATATGTTGAGAGCATGAAACCTGATCAAAAGGATATTTATTTCATTGCTGCTGACAGTGTGACCAGTGCAAAGAACACTCCTTTCTTGGAGAGACTTCTGGAGAAAGATCTTGAGGTATACACCTACCTTTGATCCTTAGTCTTATATTTTAAATCAACATGTGATCATTGTTGTTAATGTGATATAACTTTATGCAGGTTCTGTTTTTGGTGGATCCTATTGATGAGGTTGCCATCCAAAATCTGAAGTCATACAAGGAGAAAAATTTTGTTGACATTAGCAAGGAAGACTTGGACATAGGTTTGTAACTTTAATCACTGTAACAGCTCTTTACACAGGGACAATGTGTATAGGGAATTCAGCTAATTTTCTTTACTCTGTTTGATATTTAATACATGTGTGTGCGTGCTTCACTTTGAAAATGTTAATTTTAGGCACAGGCAGTAAAATTTCATTTTCAAGTATAGTTGCTAGTGAAGTGAAAAATCATGTATTAATATTGGTGTGGACTGGTGGTTTAATTCATTTTGGTTGCTCAACCTTGTTCCTACCACTTCACATTCTTGTGTAGGTGATAAGAATGAGGAAAATGAAAAGGAGAAGCAAGAATTCGGCCAAACTTGTGATTGGATTAAGAAACATTTGGGAGATAAAGTTGCGAATGTACAAATCTCAAATCGTCTGAGCTCTTCCCCTTGCATCCTGGTTTCAGGGAAATTTGGTTGGTCTGCAAACATGGAAAGGTAAGCTCTTTCGTCTTTCAGCTTTGAAATGACATGTTTTGATCGAATTACGGTGTGCCATTTGTGAAAAAATTTATTGCAGGCTCATGAAGGCACAAACTATGGGTGATACTGCTAGCTTGGAATTTATGAGGAGCAGAAGGGTGTTTGAGATCAACCCTAATCACCCTATTATCAGGAATTTAAATGTATGATGAATTGAGAATTCTCACATCTTTGGGTCCTCCCTTGTATATAATGGATCTAATTTTTTTGATTTTGACCATTTTTTGTAATGGATTTGATTCCATTGGTGAAAAATCACAATTATGATAAATTAATACTGGTTTTCAGGCTGCGTACAAATCAAACCCTGATGACCAATATGCCCTTAAAACTATTGATCTCCTTTATGATGCAGCGTTGGTTTCCAGTGGTTTTACGGTGAGTTCAAGGCTTCATATAACTTATACTCTGGAACGATGATGCACTATGCATTGTTGATGATATATTTTTCAACACTCGACCGTATTGGATTCTGTTTTGAGCCAATATCTTGCTTGGTGTGCAGCCTGAGAATCCAGCTCAGCTGGGAGGAAGGATATATGAGATGATGGGTATGGCAATCACAGCCAAGTGTTCAGATCCTGGTCAGGTACAGTACACTGGATCGCAGCCCCATGCTTACGAAACTGTCGAAGCTGAGATGGTTGAACCTGCTGAGGCTGGCAATCAGAAATGAGAACTGCCATAAAAGTTTTGGTTTAGCTTCTCATCACAACGTTGTACAAGGACCATAGCATTGTAGTTTACGCATAACCCAAGGGTTTTTCGATTTAGTACATTAATGAGAGCATATTTCAACACATCTGTCAGTCAGTCCTAATCTCTGAAGTGAATTATGATATCTTTTAGTTGTATGATTAATACTTGTCAAAGAAATTTTTGCACGGAGTTTGCTTTCTTGGATTGATAGTCATTTTCACAAAATTTGGTTACCTTTCCTTGGCCTTCCCTCAATATTCGGTGAGCTAAACGGTTTCTTGTACTATCGTGCTCTTTTATGCTTCTTCACTCCACCCGCACCATTGAATTAGGTCTCATAAAACAAATGAGCCGTGAAAGATGCACTTTGTAGGTACCCATTCTAGTATTCTCTATCATTGGTTATGAATGTGCTCAAGGGATGCCTTTCCACAATGGAATGGAAAATATTCATGCCTTTTGCTCTGAGTTTTAGAAGTTTGTTATTCCGATTATGAGATGTTTCTGCTATTTAATTTTATATTTTGCTCTCCTATATATTTTCTGTTACTTGCCTGTTTCATGCTCTTCTATTAAATTGACATACGACTGTTGACTTCAAGAAAAATTACACTTCCTCTTTGCCTTTTGCCCCTTTTATGGATATTTATCGGTAATATAGAAACTGGCATTGTGTCAAAACATCATAAAAGTCCAACTGGGTTCTTTTTTTGATTTGGTTACGAATTAAACTGAATGGAAAATGCTTGTTATTTAGAATTCTACTTTCAAATTATTAAAGAAGCTTGGAAGATAATGCTGCATGTGGTTGTGGCTTAGTCTGTCTGTTGATGTATAATGCGAACTTATTTCCTTGAAAATCTTTGCTATATGTAAATGCTAGATGAGCACTATGGAATGACGACATATGTGATAGGAAATACGTCTTCAAGCTGTGAAAATCTCAATGTTGATGAAGGCTATTCACTGGTATTTGAGAAATGGTGCAACAGAATAGGGAGAATATATATATATATATTTGATGGGGGTGGATTGTACCAGCAATGGAAGGAATAAGACTCTCGATTCTCGAATGCAGTATTACTTTAGAGAACTTTACGGCTGGTCTTACATTAGTTATCCCTTCCTTGTAGTATGTTAGAAACTTGAAAGATTAGAAAAATTCGATTCTCTCCCACTTGCCTTTTGAAGTTGAACAAGATCTGAAACAGAAAAAGAATAATGCAACGCAAGTTCTATGGCTTCCAGTCTTTCCTCAGGTATGCGTGGCTAATGGGGTGAACTCGTAAGTATTTTGTGAAAAACTTCATCTCCTCAACTTCTCTGTCCATTCCACCAATTAGAATGTTGATTCAAGGGTATACTAATTTGAGGTATTATGAATGGTTGGAAATTGATGAGATTGTAGACTGCAATGAGACAGGCAAATGGTGTGTTAATTCAATGGGTGGATGGGCGTTAAGTGCTTCAAAATTGAAGTGTTTCTAACTTTGGAATTTTGAATGTAGATGTTGGAGTTTTGTTCTGTGGAGGTCAAGTTATGTGCCAATATATGTTCAATTTGTAGTGGAATTCTCTCTTATAGCTATGCTTTTTGTGTTGGTTAATTAGAGTAGCTATCAAGTAAGGAATTACTACCTCATGCATTCTTATGGAGCTATGAAACATTGCTGTCTTATTTGACTAAATTTGGGGCTTTTTGGCAACTAGGGTGATGTTTCATGTATAAGAGTGGCTGAATTGTTGCTATGGCCTGTGTATTTGGAATAGATTAAATTGATGCTTGATGCTTTTTGGTAAAAAAAAAAAAAATTGGTGCTTGATGTCCCATTTCATACTTATTTGACAATCTGTGGCAAAGCTCTCCCATAAGCTCATGGATGTACCACACGATTCAAGGTCGATGTTTATGTCTTTTGGCTCTAGGTCCTTGTCCCATATTTGTGCTTGTTAAGAGACTTTGGTCCCCGTCCAAGAGGAATTTAATCAATACTCAGGTCCTTGTTTCCACCTTTGTTTGGTCCTGAAATAATATAATTATTCTATTGTTATCCCCAAGGAGTTGAAGAACTTGGAAGGAGGAGAGTTTTATGATCTTAATAGGAAGTTAATAGGTCAAATTTGGTTTGGGGCGATTTGGACCATATTTTCCATGGTATTGGGGTGCTCTAACTTATTGAAATTTCCTTTTGCTAATTTAGTTAGGTTTTAAAATGTTTAAAGTATCTAAACAATTCCCTGAAGGTCAATACTTACAAAAAGATAGTAAACCACGCAGTTTTGGAAATTAGTGCATTTGAGGGCCAAATGGTATAGTTTTGGTATGAAATTTGGTTAATGCCGACTTACTGGTAACTGACTTGTTCATTCTAGGTTCTTGAAGCTGTTGATGAGATACTGGTATTCACAAAAATTCCTATTTTCTTCAGCATTCCTAATTTATTGTTGATTTTATATTTGGAATAATTTGTTATTCAGTAAAATTTACATCTCACTCCCTAACCCCTATTTTACAGGAAAATCTGTGGAAGGACAGGAAACTCTATTAATTCTTGTTTGTTCTAGTTTCGCATGTCTTTATTGTCTAGTGTGAGAGGGACTCCTCAATTTAATTGGAAACTAATCAAACCTGGTGCTCTTTGCTCTCTCGTGTCCTTCAAAATCATCTACTATTCAACCACTTACTCTCATATTCAGTCTTTTGAGTCCTCTTCTTGCTGTCCTGACAATCCCAAAGATGTTGTGGATTCCCTCATTTCCATCTTTACCAAACGGCCATTGACAACCAACAGTCCTAGATTAAATCAGCTTGCACCTAGAGTCACAACTCAAGTAGTTGAATCTGTACTGAAAGGTCTAAAGAGTTGGAAAATAGATCAGATGTTTTTCAATTGAGCCTCAAATCAACATGGGGATAAGCATGATTGCTACACCTACATCACCATGGCATCCATCTTGTCTGGCACACGCCAGATTTATTCTCTGAGAGTCTTGATTAAGGATTTTTTGAATTCACATTGTTCATTTACCCCTGGTGCATTGGATGTCTTGATTAGGTGTTTGGGGAGCGTTGGATTGGTCCAAGAAGCTAGTGAATTGTTTGATGAAATTAGGTTGATGGGGTCTGTCTTCCCAATATTTTTAGCTACAATTGTTTGCCGGAAGTTATAGCCAAGTCTGGCTCAATAGGTATGATGGAAATGAGATTGGAAGAAATGAACAAGTTGGGGTGTCAATTTGATGAGCATACATTGACATCAGTTATGGAAGCCTATTGCAATTATGAGAGGTTCGAAGAAGCTTTGGATGTTTATAATACAATGCATGAGAGGGGTTGGGTGGATGCACATATTTACTCTTTGCTGATTGTTTCTTTTAGTACATGGGGCAAGGTGGATACGGCATTTGAGTTATTGGAGAGAATGGAAAGCCTAGATATCAAATTGAATGAGAAGACATTTTACATTTTGATTCATGGGTTTGTGAAAGAGTCCCACATGGATAAGGCCCTCCAATTGTTTGGTAAAATGCGGAAAGCCAGTTTCACTGCTTCTCTTTCTGTTTATGATGCTCTGGTTGGAGGACTATCCTAGAACAAAGAGACTGACAAAGCTTTGTGCTTGTACTCAGAAATGAAGGAACTTGATATTCAACCTGATGTTGGAACCCTTACGAAATTGTTATCATGTTCCTCAGATAAAAGTATAATTACGAAATTACTTGAAGATATTCCAGAAGATGTGAATAATGAAACTGTTCTTTCATTATATAATGCTGCTTTAAATGGTTATTCGAGTGATGGGTTGATGGATGAAGCTTGTCATCTTCTTCAAACAATGATTTGCAACAAATCTAGTGTGAATGCTCAGGTAGACATGCCCTTCAAAGTGAAGAGAATGATTTTTCCCAATTCCACTTCCTTCAGTATTGTCATTGATGGCTTACTCAAAAGGGTAGGTTGGACCTTGCCTTGGGCCTCTTCAGTGATATGCAAAGAATTGATTGTAAACCAAATTTATTAATTTATAACAATTTGATCAATGAACCATGTGAGGTTGATAGATTGGATGAAAGCTTTAAGCTTTTGAGAGAGATAAAAGAGTCTGGGGTGGAACCAACTCATTTTACTTACAATTCTATATATGGATGCTTCTGTTGAAGAAAAGATGTATCAGGAGCCATCACAATATTCAGGGAGATGCTTGTTGTGGGCATGATCCCTGGATAAAATACACTACCCTTCTTGTAAAGGAGCTTTGTGCAGACAAAAGGTCACTAGAAGTGTGCCACTTTCTTAGCAACATGGTCCGAACAGGTTTCCTTCCTGATATAGTTTCCTATACTGCAGCTATATGAGGTTTGATCAATTTTCATGGAATTGATAAAGCATTGGAGTTATTCAGGGATTTGTGTTCTCGTGGCTACTGCCCTGATTTGATTGCTCTTAAAATATTGATAAATGGTCTCTGCAAGTTAAACAAACTAACAGAGGTTGAAAGTTTGCTGAATGAGATTGCCAAGAGAGGTCTCTTTCCTTCAGTTGCTACTTACAACATGTTAATAGAC
>JANTPZ010005004.1:0-15818 GCA_025593235.1 Vachellia pachyceras | reverse complement strand
TTTTATTGTTTATATAAAATTCAAAACTAGAACAATCAATGTGTACTCACATTCAATTTTCAGTTTTATTTAGGGTTTACCTTTAATTTTTTTATCTGTAAGGAGCATTTTGATCATTCAGCAACATTAAAAGTTCCTAATAAAGCCTCTATAACTTATTAGATATTTGTTAAAATCAAAGGTTTAAATCTGGAATTTTTGGTATTTCAAATGTATTTAACTGATTCTTATATAAGGATGTTACAAATAATATTTAATTGAAGAATTATACCTAATAAATATAAATTAATTAATTAAATTTTGTGCACATCCGAATTGCCCTCATCTTTTTCAGTTTTCACCAAAATAGTTGGGTATTGAATCATTCTATCGTCTTCCTCATTCGTCAGTCTTGGGCTGTCCCAAAGCTAGGGTTAAAAATATGCAGAGCCTTTGAATCGCACAATCACGTTATTATGCCTGTTGCATTCATCAGCCTCGCACTTCTTCCGCTTCCTTCCTTTCCCGTTGCGTTCCCGGTGTGGTGTTTTGTTGGCAGAATCAGTCAAGATTCCTCCTCTCGTCTTCCACGAGTAAGACCCTCTGGTGCGATCAGCAACTTTCTTATCTGTTTCCTTCTTTTCTTTTAATTTCAGGCAACCGAACATTCTCCTCCTCCATTGCTATTGTTGAACCTATAGTTGCATTGATGTTGGACCCAAATTGGACTCATTTAGGGCTCTTTCTCACTGATCTACATTCATCATTAGCCCTTTGCCCAAGCCGATGCCTTTCTTTTCCTTTCTCCTTTTCTTTAGTGTCAGATGAATTAAAAATTTGGGATTTTAATTTGATTACTGAAATTTATGTTTTTAATCTCGTTTAAATTTATTGATGCCTGCATGTTGATTGGGAAAAGATTAATATGCTGCGGAGCTTATTTTATGATATGTTTTAACTGCACGGTTTTTGTGAAATGCTTGAAATGAAATAAGAACTATGATTGAATTTGGTACTTGGTAGCTGATTAGTTATAATTGTAATTCTGATTTGAATTTAATTTGCGCGTCCCTCAATCCTCATGTTAGTATTTAAGTGTTAATGACGTGCTCTTTAAGCTCTATTTTAATTTTTGGAGAAGACCAAGCTATTTGAATTAAATTGAGTGTGTTGACGAATGGCTGTAAGTATTGAAATTAGAACAATTTGTCCACAAGAGTTATGTCTAAATTGGATGATTGGATTGTTTGGCGTGCCCCATACTTACAAGAACTATATTAGATGCAACTTTTTTGTTGGGAAAATTATTGAATCCTCTTGACTTGGATAAATGGTTTCGGAATGAAGAATTGTAGAGGTATAATTGGTTAAAAGAGAATTTAAATGGAAGTTTGAGCATAACGTGAGGCTTGTATTAATTAGGAAAGGAAGTTTTATATATTTCTTTTAATGCATGGTTAAACGGGTGTTCAAGCAAACATGATAGTTTCATTATTCTTGATTTATAGTTTCTTTTGTGTAAATTCAAGGTCAACAATATATGTTATAAGAAAATCGTGTATAAGCACTTTTATATTAATTTTTAATGTGGTTAATTTGTAGACATTACTAAACCATTAATATCAAGTCAATTGGGTTATTGTTTTTTTCCATGAGTTGATAGATGGAGGAATAATATTTTTATTCTGGATACATGGGCAACTATATGGGTATGTGTCAATTTGTGATCGAAGGACTCACTCTTTACTTCATCAGTAAGTTGTACTATTGGTTGTGTTTACTTATTAAATTATTTGGTATTTCTGATGGTAGAGTTGAGCCAGCACTTCCTGCATCATAAAGTAGACTAGCTTGCGACCTGGTGAGCATTGCATAGTTCATGTGAGGGGATTTGTTTTGGTGTATTTTGATTCATCGTGCCTTACTCTTATATGTAGCTCCATATTACTCATGGGCTGGTTTCCCTATGTTATATGTATATAAAATGAGAGTGGAGCTCTCTTATTTTGTATGACTGGATAATTAATGTTATTGACATTTTTGGATCCAACTTTCAGTTGGCACTCGACTGAAATTTGCAAATCAGTGATAGGATTTGTTAATTATTACATATATCATTAACAATGTTGTAACATGTTTTATGTTCTTTGGTCCAGGTTTAAATCACGGATGGCAAGTGCTTCTTGGAAAGAAATATTTTGTTATTTTCATATTGGGGGACAATTTGTGAAGAATGCAGAAGGGAAAATGCATTATGAGGGGGGCAGATCAAATGGTAGAGTTATTAAGGAAGGTGTGACACGTGAAGAATTGATAGGAATTGTAACATCACGTATGGGATATCAATCTAATGGAGCTGAGATGAAGTACACCGTCAAATTTGATTCTAGTACATTTCTAGACCTTGATGATGATGAAGGAGTTTCACAATTAATAAAGTTTAATGACAATTGTGCGCATGTGTACATTGTTGAAAAGGGAGATCAAATTTCAGACACGCTGAGAAAGTCTTCCCAAGGGTAAGTTGTTAGATTTACCTACAATTAATGAAGATGTTATTAGTAATGCGTACTAGTGAAATGGGATTGATTCTACATGCAGATTAGAGTGTTCATCTGGAAATGCATGTTTGAGCTCTCCTTCTAGCCATGAGCCTGAACCTTGTACAACACAGTGTGTGTCTCCTCTCATGCAGAGAAAGTCTCTTCGATTGTAAGTTGTTAGGTTTACTTATTGTTATTGAAGATGTTATCGGTAGTGCATACTAATAAAATGGGATCGATTATAAATGCAGATTAAAGTGTGCATCTAGAAATACATGTGCAAGCTCTCCATCTAGCCATGAATCCAAACCTGAAGCTATACGCTGTTTGATACGGGGTGCATCTGCACCAGTGCTTGGGTTGAGTACAGCAAAATGGAAGGATTTATTTGTGGGAGTTGGGCAGACTTTTGACAATGCTGTAGCTTTTAGACAAGCATTATATAAGTACAGCATTGCACACAAATTCAGTTACTGCTTTGTGAAGAATACTTCAAAAAAGATTGTTGTCAAGTGTAAGATAGATGGATGCAAATGGAAGATAACAGCTTATGCAACGGCTAAAACAACCCCCTTGTTGAGTATAAAAAGTTTCCATGAAGAGCACATCCATTCGGCACAAGATAATATGATAGTTTCTCGCATGGCTAGATCAAATTTGACATCATCTATCATTATTGATGAGTTCAAGTCTAGTGCAGACAAAACTCCAAATGAAATAAGACAAGACTTCTATAGAGAATATGGTGTGAGCTTAAGTTACGGTCAAGCTGTGAGAGGAAAAAAGAGAGCACTAGAGGAAATGCATGGGCTTTCTAAACATTCATTTATGCTAGTTCCTTGGATGTGTGAAAGATTAATGGAGAATGACCCTAACACTGTTGCCAAATGGTCGGCCTCCACAGACAATAGGTTTGAGAGGTTGTTCATTGCTTATGGATGTTGTATAAATGGTTTTTTACTTGGATCACGACCCATATTGTATCTTGATGGACACCAGTTAAGTGGTTATTACAAGGTGACATTGTTGGCAGCTTCTGCATATGATGCTGACGATGAGTTGTTTCCAGTTGCTTATGCAATTGTTTGTGATGAGACATTTGATGAATGGTCGTGGTTTTTGCATAATGTGAAAGAGATAATAGGTTCAGTACAAGTAACTATTGTCTCTAATAGACGTAGTGCAAGAATTGATGCTGTGAGAGCAATTTTTGGTGATGAGAGACATGCCTATTGCTATCGTCATTTGAAAGAGGATTTTAGCTTAGAGGTTACAGATTTTAATAGAGGTCTAGGAAGGAATTGTGGTATTGGCATGGAGGATGCGCTAAAACTGCTTGATGCAATTGCTTATGCAAGGCTTGAGTGTGATTTTGATATAGCTATGGGAAAATTGATGACTTTATCTTCGGAGATATCACAATGGCTTGAAACTAATGGTGATATTGATCGATGGGCGCTATCACGATTTAAATTTCGTAGGTGGGATAACATTACTGCTAATCTTGCTGAATCACTCAATATATGGCTTGTTAAGGAGATAAATCATAATATATGTGTATTGATACATGAGCATCAAGAAAAGTTGGCTAAGAAGTTGTGTGCTAGCAAGGAGGCAATGGTAGGGTGGAAAAATGGAGTGGGGCCAAATATAGAGGCAAAATTGATTGGGAATTTATTGATGGCTGAAACTATGAAAGCAGAGTATCACGAACCAAATAGGATGTTAGTGCGAACTGGATTAATAGATTTTAGTGTGAATCTTGCAGTTCGAGATTGTACTTGCCTAGCATGGCAAATGTCTGGAATACCATGTCCACATGCATGTGCAGCCATAAAAAAAGAACATGGTAATGTTTATGACTATGTTGAAGAATGCTACCTGTTGAGTTCACAACAGAAAATATACAGTAGCACAATGATTCCTGTTGAGATCAATGACATGCCAAGTTTGAATGCACTGGCAACAAATGATCATATGTCGCAAACCTTTTTAAAGCCACCCTTGACTACTCGTGGTCCAGGCAGACCACAAAGTAGACCACAAAGTGCTCGACGTGAGTCTCAATTTCGACATAAGAAAGTTTACCATTGTTCAAATTGTCAAGAGCTTGGGCATACTCGAAGGAGATGCAAAAATCTTATTCCATGTTAAAAGTATACCCAAAGTGGTGACGTCTAACTTTTTTTTTTTTTTTAATATCGTCCAATATGGTATGCACGGTCAAGTCACCCCCGATTCCCTCTTGTAACACATGATATTTAAAATTCATGCTTTTGTGCAAAGTTTTAAATATTGTGTTTCAATCATTTCTCCTGGTGAAGTTAAATCTTTAAAGAAGTAATGCTAGTTTAGATACTATGATAATCACTATTGCGGATAATTTCCTTGGGTTTATAACGTTAATTCTTAAATATCATTCAATCAAGATTTATTTCTGGTTCTGCAACTTAGACTTGTGTTGTTCCATTACCTAAGCCTTTTTAAGAGCATTGAAATTCAAATTGGTTTGAGGCGTTGTGCCGTTTTTTGTTTTTCTTCTGCCGTTTGTATTGTGAAAGTTTGAAGGAGTCTCAGATTGATTAATGCCAAATTCCTGTCTCTTTAGAAGTGAGTACGTGTGCGACTTCTTAAAGATTATGATACTTACAACCATAATAAAATAGGTTGACTTGTAGAGTGTAATATCTTAATCAGTTTCATAAATGTTAATTGATAAGGAATTTCAATTTATTCGACAGATTGCTGGACCAATGCATGTCATGTGGATGAATGGCACCAACCTTGACTGTTATATTCTTTCACTTGTTATATAATGATTTTAGTAACTAAAGCAATTAAGTACATCAAGCTGTCGACACTCGATCAATTTTGTCACAGTTGGCGGACTTAGCATGTAATGTGCCTTTGGGAAACTATTTCATTTCAAAGCTTATGCAATAGCTGTTAATTTCTTGATTAAAGCACTAGCAGTTTTTATTGTAGAAAGCATTTATGAATTATGTAAATTTGCTCGGTTTGTTTTTTCCAATGGATTGTCAAGATACCTTATATTTTTTAACAATGTAATAATTCTGGATAACTTTTGGGCGGAGGGGGGGATTTCATAATCAGCAAATGAAAGGAGCTGGATGTTAACATGCCTGAACAACAACAAAGATTGCTGGAACGATGGGAATTTGCCTTCCTGTGTTTTGTGCATTTTCTCTTCCCCTTCTTTTTGGGACAAATGATTATAAAAGCTCAGACAAGGAAAGAAATTCTAAGGAAAAGGAAAAAAGCGTGTTTTGGGGCAACCTAAAATTTGCAAAATATGTAAGATTTTTCTCTGCAGATGTCTACTTTTTTGGGCAAACTAAATGATATCTATGTATTATTGGTAGTTACCACTTATCATTTGTCTGTCATATTCAGGGAAGGGCACATTAACCTGGGGATTTCTGTTGTCTTGCCAAACGGAAGAACCAAGAGAAAATGTTCTAATTTGAATGTCTTTGAACCTTGCTTCCAGCTTAATACTGTCATATTTTGATCAGTACCCCTTGGGCCTTTAGTTACCTCAAAGTGCAAATGCTGAAATAATTGATTGAAAGTCTTGTTAATTATATATGTTTCTTCCCATGTCTGGCACATATTTCTTCCCATGATTGAATTCCTATATCTCATTGTTGTTGCAAATATTTAAGAACAGTTCTGCTTGCTTGAATGTGATGTTGACATGAAGAATTGAATGTGATTGTTGTTGCTTGGGGCCGGAATTCTTTGGAAGACCTTATCAGGTCCATAAATATGGGCAGTTGGTTTATGCAGGATCCATAAATAGAGAGTGATGAGGGGCAAAAAAGAAGAAACAACAAGCGTAGGTGTAGAAACAACAAATGGGTTGACTACTTGAATGGAGTTCGAGGTTGCGGCTGAGTCACTGAGTTCATCACGCAGAATCCTGCAGCCATGTAAATCAGACAGCAATGTTGAAATAGGAACCAGCGATGACTCAATTGTCGGTGGCAGGAGAATGGCACCTTCTCAAAGCTTGCTGTTGTGGAAGGCTCTAGGTCCTCGTACTCACGCCACGACGGGAAGAACTGAAGAGAGAAGCGACAAGAGAACCTTGGGATGCTCTGTTCAAAGGCCAAATTGTGGTTTGCACATTGGAACTGCTGTTAGGGAACTCATTACAGCCTTCAAGAATGCATGCTAGATTCTGCTTATCATCTGATTGACTGCCATTCTTGCACTTTATCGCACTCGTCTTGTATGGTGGCAAGAACCACTGTCTTGTTGGGACACTACCGCATCTTTTGCTTCTTTCAAGGCCTTGTGCAATGCTTCTCGCATGGCTGCTACCTCCTCCTTCAGGGATGGTAGTGTTTCTCATGCAGAGACATAGCAAATTGAGACTGGGAAGAAGAGATGAAGGTGAGAGAGGACGAAAGGCTAATTCATTTCTTATCATTTACGAGGCATACACTCGTATATAGTGGTTGGATTATTTTCATCCACTTGTTGCCTTGCCTTGCGTTACTATGCAAACAGGCTCCTAAGTAACTAGTAATTTCCTATTTATTAACGTCATGTTCTTGCTGATTCTGACATTAACAATGATCATCTATCCCATGCAGTGAAGTTGGAGGTGTCAGATTTACAAGTAATGAAACAACTAGTTTATTTTTTTTTTTAAAAAAACTTTTCAATGGAGGAACCCAAGTATAGAAAAGAGCCAAATGCTCTTGAGACCTGCAGCCATATAAAGGAGAATATATAAATAAATAATTTAATAAAAATTATCTACCTAAAATATAACATTGGTACACATATAGTTAATCAGTATCATTTATCTTACTAAAAGATATCGATTGATTGATGCTATGTTTGGTTTTTAATGTAAGATTTAATTTATAGTGTAAATTGCATTACACATTATACATATTGAAGATTGAAAGCATTATTCAAGTTGATGTATAAAAAAGTTAAATATAAAATACCTCATAGAATGAGTATGAGAGTTTGACAACGAGGAGGATGACTAGGGGAAAAAAAGAAGACATGGTGATGACATGCATGTTGACACGGAATGTGACTGGAATAACATGTTAGGTTATATTGCCTAAGATCCATTGACGTCGTGATTGATGATAACAATAAGGATGATGGCATGGACTGTGACTAGGGTGAAATTATCAGATGTTCCTGAAGGGACTGACTTAGGTGAATTTGATGACATGATGATGTGTGACTGAATGTTAATTTGGATGAAAACATATAACGGAATGTTGACTTGAGTGTAACGCTTGGCACCCTTTTAAAAATATTGTTGATGAAACTCGGATGTTGATAATCAGAAATTGAAACATTATGTTTCGTTATGTATTAAGAGGCACTAACGTATTAGCAAACATGTTAACTAAAATGACTTATGACCTGATAAGAAATTTTTGTTTCTATAAGCAACCATACTTCAGATGGTGGTTGAAGGGGTAACTTTACCCCTTAAATTGTTGTATTGCTTTTGTTTAAGTAATGGATTCCGTTTATATTAAAAAAAAAAAAGGAGATGATAACTGTTGATCATGGAACTCTCAAGCCTCATGCTTGTCTATGTAATTAAACAAAAATGGGTACACATGTTGAATAAGGCGTAAAATTTAAATCGTGGCCGTTAAAAAGCTCAACTGCCACACGTTGATCTCGCACATCTTCCCGCTTTCACCTCTGCTTTTCAGGTTCAACGAGTGGGTCACCGTTCCATGCACTGCTCAGCATGGAGATTCCGCTCTCTCACCTCTTCACTCACCTTCTCTTCTTTTTCTTCTTCCTTCATCTCTTTTTTTCTCGATCGCATTTCTCATGTTTCTGCAATTCATATCTCTTCCTCTCCCTCTCTCAAAATCCATTTATTGCCCTTAATTGTCTATTCTCATGTTTTTGTTTCCTTCCTTTGAGCGGAAGATTCTCATGGTTTCTTTCATTCGTTTATTTGTACTAACTTTTTCAATAAACGTCCGTGGCATCACATGCACCAGAAGAAGCTAAAAGTGATGCTTTTTCCATTAGGCTACGCCCAGAGATGTCGTGGAAGAAGTTAATTTCCTCTTTCGAAAACAAAGGCTTTTAGCCGAAAAAGATAGTGGTGCCCACTCCCTCTGTTCGTTGTCTCGTTTCTTAAATTATTCTTTACCTTTCATGTACATCCACCGAATGTGTAAATTACCGTTTCTTTCTTCTGATTCCTCATCATATTTTAAGCTTACAACTACTCAGTCACCCTCACTTTCACGTTAAGCAGCTATAACAAACGCTTCAACCCTCGGTTATTCTTCTCTCTTCTGAACTGAAGCTCGCAGCCATGTTTCTCTGCATTCCCAGATGGCTCTCTGCAATTCCTTACTTATTCTTCATCATTTCTTGTGCTCTCTGCTTCTCTCAAGCTGTGGAGCCTACAGATGGACCAAACTCCCAACTAAATGAGTCCCAGATATACATTTGGCCTCTGCCTGCGGAATTCACTTATGGTGATAAGGTGCTTTCTGTGAATCCTGGTCTCTCTCTTGCTGCGGCCGGCTATGGTCGCTCTCGTGTTGTTCGAGCTGCATTTGATAGATATAGAAAGATTATATTCAAGAACATTGTTGGCCATTCGATTGGTTATCGTAGAAAATTGAGGGAAGTTGTTTATGATATTAATAAAGTGAAGATTACTGTTCGTTCCAACAGTGACAAGGTCGGTTACATTTGCTGATGATAATGGATTCTTTCGTTTGAAAAATGATTTTGAGTCTATGATAGGTTTCCTTTCTTGCAGCTTCAACTTGGGGTTGATGAAAGCTATACTTTGCTCGTCTCGGAGGCCGTGGGGCAGTCCCGTCGTGGGAATGTGACGATCAAGGTACATCAATTTTATTTGTATTTGATGATGCAGAGAATTATATCCTTCGTGTACTCGCTGATTAAAATTTTTCAGTTGTTGATGCATTCCATGGATTACGATTAATGAGAACCATTGTTTTGTTATAAAGTTTACACTTTTCCTCCTTTTTACCGGAAAGAAACAATACTTCCCTCCCTTTAGTTTCCTTTTTCCTTTCTTGAATGTTATACTTTCCTACCTCTATCAAGAGCAAGTCATTCGAGCACTTTTCTTATTATTGCATGATGTATAACGCCTGTGTTTTCATCTTCACCACTTTCACTGGCAATTTCAATTATTAGCATTTTACTCAAGCACTGGTATTTAATGAATAGTGAGGTAGACTTGTGCTTCACTTCTTGACATTGTAGTCACAAACTGATAAATTAATTAAGTGCCACGTGTGTTTTATTCTGTAGCTTTACCCATAACGCCATGTGCTGAAATATTATGATTGCCAGATGTTCGGCAATTATTAATTTTTTTTCCATTTCGTTTGTTGTAGGCAAATACCATTTATGGTGCAGTGCGTGCATTAGAGGTATGTATCCATCGAATTTCATAGTGCAATTCAGGCATCCAAGTTTACTGTCTCCATTTGATAAAGTGATGCTTCTATTACTTTCATTTTGACCTTATTATTCCTTTTGAACTATGCTTGACTCCATTCTGTCAATTTTTCCCTCCCTTTTCTATGATGCACCAGACATTCAGCCAGTTATGTTCTTTCGATTATACAAGAAAAACAATTCAAATACACAATGCACCTTGGTCCATCCGAGATAAACCCAGATTTGCATACCGTGGGCTTCTGCTAGGTGAGCCTACAGTCTGATGGAAAGATAATCTTTTTATGTTCAATTACATGCTGTAGTTATTGATATATATCATTATGTTATATATGGCCTGCAGATACATCAAGGCACTATTTTCCAATTGATGTAATTAAGCAGATTATTGAATCCATGGCTTATGCCAAACTTGTAAGATAAAGTTTATAGTTTCTATTAACTTCTCCATCTTGATAAAATTTGGAAACCAATGAAGGCTTCCCACCAGCATGCCTTATTATTCTATTTCATGTAATTCATGTAATGCTGATGTAAAAAATTATACTTAGTAGAATGTCCTACATTGGCACATCATAGATGAGCAGTCATTTCCTATTGAGGTGCCAACGTATCCAAAACTATGGAAAGGTTCATATACTAAGTTGGAGCGTTACACAGTAGAGGATGCACAGGAAATTGTCAAGTAAGACTCAATTTATTCTATCTCCCACTTATTTAGGATTTAAAGATTTCCATGCATGTCACCTATAACATTTTCATAAGGGAATTGATTTACATGAGCTTGTTGATAGAAATTTCCTGTCAAGTCCATTAATGCTCCTTATTTTTGTCAAATTATTTACTTGTATTTAATGCAGAAACAAGGAAAAAATATGTTTAATTAAAACCCATCAACGGCATTGAAATCCTAGCCAATCTTCTGCTGAAAACAATGGAAGTAGTAACGTTTAAGAAATTCAAGGCGTAATAATGTAGAATAAGGAAGAGTTATGATGAATGGAAAATATGTTAGTGCAAACCCAAAATAGGTTTTCTTAGCCAGTTGCTTCATCAATTTTCTTTTCTTGTTATGATGATGATGTTCAGAGTTGGCTTTCTTAATTTATGTTTAGCAACTGCTTTTGTTTCTTTGCATGTATTGCCATGTGTTGATGTAAAGCTTCGCCAAAAGAAGAGGTGAGGCATCTACAAATTCCTTCAGAAGATTTTGCTAGCATGCTTTTGTAGTTAAATATGTTTCAGTTTCTTCACCTATGCTTGTCTTTTCCTCTGCCCCATCTTTCTTGATATCATGCAAAACAGGTTCATAGAGTAAATGTTTATTAAGTTAAATTTTGTATCAGTTAAATTGTAAATGTTCTGTGAGTGATTATTTGCGTGTTTTATCTCAGGCATACATGTGATGGCAGAAGTGGATGTCCTTGGCCATGCCGAATCCTGGTAAAATTATCTCACAGACAAGTCTTTTCTGAAGCTGATATGATAGTATGATTATGATGTACTGTGCTTCTTAAAGTTACCATAAATATTTATTTTTAGAAAGATTGGCTAATTAGTGGTCTGGTTAACTGAACTTCTGCTTGGAACTCAGCATATCAGCTTCAGAATGAAGCAGGATAAAAGCTCTATTCCGTTAAGTGGAGTCAGCTATATGAATTGCACAATGTCATTGCTCTTGTTTGGGACCAATTAGAGATAACGATAAATGACTTCTTTATGTGTCCTTGTTCCCTCTCTTCCCAAGGCTAAAGACTATTTGTTTAAACCCCTCCTTACTGGTGATCAAATGATCTTAAACAATTTCTTACCATTTTCTTTTCAATAACATTGCTTGTCTTATCCTTTTTTGTGTACCCACACATCCATCTCAACATCCTTATCTCTTCTACTCCGATGAGAGAAAAATGTTCCTTGCTCTTTGACAGGCTATCTTTCCCTTATCCTTTCCAGCCTAACTAATTCCTCTTAGCCTTCCATGCAGTTCTCCTCTAGATAACTCTTCCTACTTCCTCCTTTATTCCATCATTCTGGCCATTCTCTCCCTTATTATTTTTCAAATACCCCTCTTTTCATCCTACATGGTTAGGCCTTCGTGATTGGGGGCATATCAGTTTGTTCATCATGAGCAACAAGATTTCAGCAGCTTCTGAGTTGGGTTGCTTTAAGTGATCTTGAGTGCTATGATTGATAAAGGGGAATCAGTTGGAGAGAATGTGTTTCACAATCTGATGGGAAATGTCTATTTTGTCCTTTCGATTGTTTCTCAATATAATCTCAACAGTAACTATATATTTTTATTATTGAAGCAGAGTATGAGGGTCATCTTTCATACATTCCATTCAGTTATGACCCTTGATATGGAAGACAGATTTGCACACATAAAAATACAATTAAAAGATAATAGTGCAATACATAAAAGGGGAAGGACTACAACTTGTACTGATGTAAGGGAAAAGATTACAACTTCACACTGAACACATCACAACAACAGAATAGGAACTGAAATCAAAGACACAACAATTTGCCAATCTTTCGAGAGGACTGGCTCTCTCCTTCCAAAGGCCTCAGCCCTCCTCACCTACTAAACTGAAGGGAAGATTTATAGAACCAAAAAGTGACTTGCACAGTCCTTAACCCATATAGACTCTGACCCAGCCATACTATAGCCACCCTATTTTCTATTTTTTTTTTCAAATGGTAAGTCAAAGTGCTGACCACAAAAAGTATCTTTCCCTTTTTCATATATTTTCCCAAGTTACCAAAGGTGACTCTAACACATTCACTCTTTCATTCCTTTTCTCTTCCACACCAAGCATTCTCTTGTACTGAACATAGAAATGTGTACCGATCTTCCGATGGATAATTGTAGATTAATACTGAATTTTGTTTTCCTCTGCAATATATTTTGAATTGGCCTAACAGCCACATAAAATCCAACGGGTGGTGTGGTTGAGGTTCAAAAAAGAATCCTCCCAACCGAAAAGTAAATAAATACAACAATAACAACGAGGAAATAAATAACATTTATAGAGTATTTGATGCATAATGGTTATTAAACATTTACCATGTCTTGACAACAATGGTGTCTTGGACAAAATTACACATTTTATTCCTGTTTAGGGGTGCTGGATATCCTGAACTTTGGCCATCTCCTTCATGCAAGGAGCCGCTAGATGTTTCAAAGAAGTTTACTTTTGACGTCATTTCTGGAATTTTGACAGGTTTAGTTCCTACGAAATGTTAACCCTTTGGCAGTTCATTTCATGTAATATTTTTGTATCACATGTAACCTTCCTTCTATGCGGAAACCTGGTTATAGACAATAAATTCTTGATAAATGCTCTATTTTATCAATCTAGGTAAATACCTTATATCTTGTGTGAACACATGCAAAAAGTTGTCATCTTAATTTATTGACACATCGTATCTTATTGTTGAACTAAGGACTGAAGAAAGCCATAAAGTCTTTTCTCTCCCAATATTTATTTGTGTGGTACCAACCTTTGCTAAAAGTGGTATGCATAGCTTTTTGATAAATGATATATACTAAAGTATATTTGAATTGTGCGTATAATATTTTTGAAAATTCAGTGTAATCTCATTCATATTCAATAGAAAGTTTGATTGCGAAGTCAGTAACTAATCAAAAAGTAATAAGCTTACCCTTTTCAATCTATAGATTTTTGAAAGGTTTCTCTAGCATAAATAATATGTGCGGTGCATTTACTATACAGCACATCATGTTAAGTATGGCGGAGTTGTACTTCTAACAATTAGTAAAAATCTCTATGTCTCAATTTAGCGCTTTTTTTTCTTGACGCCAAACTTCACAGATATGAGAAAGATTTTCCCCTTTGAGCTGCTGCACTTGGGTGGTGATGAAGTTAATACAGGTCAGTCAGTATGAGTGCTTTCCATGAGAACCGCTTGACCTAAAGGCTTAAGCTATTTTGCAAGGGCCTAATAATGGGTTTTACAATTAGCACCATAGTTAGTCAGTTACCATAGTTGTAAAAGATGTAACAAAGAGCGATACAAGAAGATTACATGCTGCTGGATGATCTTCTGCCAACTTCTGCCAGTTACCTCCATTGATTATTTTTTTTGACACCTGATATTATAAGTACATGATTCTGCACAAGTTTTTACGTGTCGCAGTTCAACTGGTTGCCAATAGTATTATTTCGTAAAAGAAGTAATGCAAGTTTAGGTACCATAAGAGTCACTGCAGTGGATAATTTATTGAGAATTTTAAATGTATAACACTACAAAAAAAAATATGACATTACCTATGGAATTACTGACGAAATCTTAGGTTTGCTACAAAATGGAATTACCAATGGAATATTCGAAGGAATTCCGTGGCTAATTCCATTGGAAATTTGATATTTTTTGTAGTGATAATTTTAATTCTTAAATATCCTTGGAATAATATAAGATAAATTTCAGATTCTGTAACTTACATAAATTTATGCCATTCTGTCATCTACACCTTCTTTAGTGGATCGAAATTCTAATTGAGATGAGGCTAAATCTTAGTTCTTGTTCAACAACCGTATGTATTGTGAAAGTTTTAAGGAGTCTCAAATTGATTATTACAGGGTTCCTGTCTCTTTAATAGTAACCTATAACGTTGAGCATATGTGACTTCTTAAAAAATTACAATAGTAATAACTGCAATAAAATATCTTGAGTGCTAAAGTGTAATTTCTTAACTAGTTTCATCAATGCTAATTGATAAGGAATTTCAATTTATTTTGACAGATTGCTGGACCAATACTTCTCATGTTGATAAATGGTACCAACCTTTACTCATTGCTCTGTTGTTTAATGACAATATTAGCTAAAGTAACTAGGTACATCTAGCTGTGGAGACTATAAATCAGACTTGTAAGAGTTGATGGACTTTGCATGAAGTGTGCTTTTGAGAAGTTATTTAATTTCAAAGCTTATGCAATGACAGTTAAGTTCTAGATCAAATCACTGTCATTTTTACTCCCCTCCTATTCGCATATATCATCATTTTACCTCTCTCTCTCTCTCTCTCTCTCTGTGCCATGTTAAACTTCCTAGAGCGTTATGATACACTGAGGTTCCTGTTTATGTATTTTAAGCGTCATGCTGTGTAACCAATTGATGTTTCAAACCTCCCCCCCCCCCCAGGTTGCGGTGTTGGCTTTTGAGTGAGGAGGCGCTCATTTCCCCTAAAAAATTAAGCATAATGAATCTTATTGATTATTTCTGTAGTTGTCACAATGCTTAGATGCCCTTAAGTGACGTTCATTTGTTGACTATTCTAAATGAAGGCTCGAGGATCACAACATGACTGCTGAAGATGCCTATCAATACTTTGTACTGCAGGCCCAACAAATTGCTTTATCGAAGAAGTGGACTCCCGTCAACTGGTATGATCTGTTACAATGTGAATTGTATCATCAGATACCCTTTAAGTGCCTTTTATAATGTTGATGTCGATTACCCTTGGGTGTTTTTCTTCCCTCCCTTATCTTTCTTTTTGCTTAGAGTTTTATTTTGGACATTATAGTTTTGATAAATTGGTTTTTAATCACGAGGATTTCAAATCCTACTAATAGCTTGAATATGCTTTAACAGGGTTACATTTATATTGTCATCTTCAACATGTGAGTAAATACATACTTCAGTACCTTCATTTCTAAAATTGAGGAATAAGTTTTTTTGTGAATTCTCAGGGAAGAAACGTTCAATGCTTTCCCCACAAAGCTCTCTCCTCAGACTGTGGTGCACAACTGGTGAGTTTCCTGTACTAGAAGCAGTTTTACTATGGTATGTAAATCA
>JANTPZ010005003.1:0-16157 GCA_025593235.1 Vachellia pachyceras | reverse complement strand
ATCCTCCCCCAACTAACCATGTAGGTGCAAGCACAAGCAAGGGTAAGGAAAAGGTTCTTGAACCTTGAAGATGATGATGCATATGCTTGCTTGTTTTGTGTAAATATGCAAGATGCTATTTTTCTTTGAAGTTGTTATGGTTGTAATCTAACTACAACATGAAGAACATATGAATATGGGATGATGCATGCATGATCATGAGCTAAGAAGGCTAAAGAACGATAAGAAACTAATCATGCATGTTAGAGTTAAGATCATGAACCAAAAAGAGGTTTTGGTGAATTTTTAAGAAAATTGGTTTTCAAAGCTAAAGGGGTTCCAAAGACTCTGAAAAATGAATCTGTTTTAAGTGGCAACTAAAAATAGCAAAAGAGCTCCAAATGGGCTGAAATTTTCCAGTCAAAAACTACACATCCTAGGATTTAAAATTATATAAAGTTTGCAAATTTTGGATGTGTACATTAAGAGATATGATTTTTCAAAGTTAAGGGAAAAACTGGCAGTGACCACTTGGACATAGCCACTGTTTTTGAATAAACTGTATTAAATGGACAAGAATTGAAACCAATGAGTATTTTTCCCCTATATTTCACTTAATGAGAAAAATTGTGAAATTGGAATCACTCAGTTTCAAATTTTCTAGAATTAATTATGATTTTTCAAAGTTGGACCAGAAATCTGAAAAATGGGCCAGTGAACAGTAACAATGTTTTTAAGAAAAAGAAAAATTTTCAAGTTCACTAAAAAGGCCAAATTGAGTTATCCAAAGCCCAAGAGTGGTTCATAAATGATCAAATAAGTAATTAAAGGGGAAAATAGGAGGTGTTACACTTGGTGGTATCAGAGCCCAAGGTTTTGACTTATGGGCCCACAGTAAAAGTTTTTGGGCATCCTTATTGCATAGATATGTGTTTAATATGAATGTGTTTAGTGCTTTAGTGGTTGTGGCTTATGCTTGAGTAGTTAATGAACCCCAATTATGTTCTGAAATGAATAAATAAGAATAGCCAAGCATAAGTAGTGATAGCATTAAGATAACACAAATACTTAATCCTGAATACGAGGCGTATGATACGCATACCCCGGAGACAAGTTTACGGTCCAAACCATCAGTCAACGATGACGATCCTCATGAGATGGAGGAGCCCGTTAAAGAGGAAGACAATCCACAAGCTGAGACGGGTATGCTGAAGGAAAAGAGCTCAGGAAAGAAAAGAATGATAGATGATTATGGGTTGACAAAACCAATTGTTACCAAACCGATGAGCTGGAAGAGATGCCGGTATCGGAGAAAGATGCAAAGTATGGCTCAGACAGCCATTGAAAGAATCTTTTATGATTAAGCCAGAGAGGCTAATCATATCAGTAATCGAAGAGGATCCAGAAATGGGAAAAGAATCCCGAATATACTCAATATGGATCAGGATCCAATACCGTAGTATCATCTCAAGATTCAAGCGAGATGTAGAGGCAACCAGTAGATCTAAGTTGAGGTTATAAAGTCCATCCAGAAGAGATTGCTTACGGGAAATCCAGATACCATGAATTTGATAGGGCGTATCTTGGAATCGTAGACCCGCGAATTCCAAAACTATACTTCTCTTCGAGGATGAAGAGGTGATTTAGTTCGAATAGAAAAGGGCCAGAGAGGCCTTTGAGCTTGATTAGCTCGCAGAAGATGCAGTAGGGAACAACGAATGGTCGTGGGCTTTGATGATGACCATAGCAACTGAAGAGCAGTGGAGATATGCAAGAATCAGGGTTATAGAATTCCCCATTCTCGATTTCTAGAAGTATGTCTAGAAAAGTTAAAAGTCCATATAAATGAGAAGTTCCCTGACGACTAAATAGTATAATGGTAAGCATGGAAGTTAAATTGTTATCCTAGTATGACTGTTCATTTTAAAATATTAAAAGATCGAGATGGTAAGAAAACGTAGAACATGTGATATAGAGGCACATTAGTGGTCAGAATAAACAGAGTGACCCAGTACATGAGATTCTGCTAAGGTTAAATGAACAGTAAGGATTGATGGAACAACTAAGAGAACCAGGCTCGCAAAGAGTAAGAAAGGATAGCAAATAGAGAAGCTACCATATAGGCATCAGTAGTGGAGCCTTAGCCCTCCTGCTCCAATTAGGGCAGATGAAAGAGATGATGTCCAATAATGGGTTAGTGAATCTAGTAAGCCTAACCTATTCATATTTGAAGGATCCCTAGATGTCTAAGTCGCATAAAAGTGGAATAAGCGACCTGAAAAGAGTTTCAAGGTGATGAGCTGCCCTCAGAAATAAAAGCCTAGCAAGCTAATCATAAAATGGAGCAAGAGGTAGATAGATGATGATGGAATATAAAGCTAAAGATGTTTCCAAGACGGCTTTCCGGATGAGATACGGATACTATTATTTCTTAGTGATGCCGTTTGGATTAATGAATGCCCCTGCAGTTTCATGGATTAAGTGAACTGTGTCTTTCGGTGATACCTAGATCAATTTGTCGTAGTCTTCATGGATGATATCCAATGTACTCCCAATCTTTAGAGGAACATGAAAGGCATATGAGAATTTATTAACGACTTCAAAAAAAAAAACATTTATACGCTAAACTTAGTAAGTGTGATGGCTGGTTACCAGAGTCCTAAGGCATTTAATCTCTCAGGAAGGAGTTGCTGTGGACTATGCCAAAGTAAAGGCAGTACTGAGACGGAATCGACCTAGGACAGTAACAGAAGTGAACTTCCTAGGGTACCTGATCTCTCAGGAAGGAGTCGCAGTATACTGCGCCCAAGTAGGGGTAGTACTGAGGGGAAATCTACCTAGGATAGTAACCAAAGTCAAGAGCTTTCTGGGCCTAGTGGATTATTACTGATGTTTTATGCAAAACTTCTCTCGGATTGCCTTACCGCTGACTTAGCTCACAGGAACAAATCAATCTTTTACGTGGGATGAGAAATGCGAGGCTAATTTTCAAGAGTTAAAAAGGAAGCTAACCTCGGACCCTGTATTGATAATTTTCAAGAGTTAAAACGCTGCGTTTCTTCCCTTTCTAGCAATTAACCTCCATTATCATGTGGCAAGTGCAAGTAAATATAGGGGTTTGTTGCAGTTGTACAGACGTCAGACTTCGTGGCTTCAGTCAAGAATTTGTTGGCTGAAGCATGTGGCACAGAGAGCATCATGTCTTCGTTGGCTTCAGCCAAGATGTTTGTTGGCTGAAGCATGTGGCATAAAGAGCATCAAGTCCTCCTTAGCTTCATGATATATAAACTTTGTTCAATCTTTGCTGCTACAAGCTTTGTTTCTTGGCCTTACAACTTGTCTTTCACCCTCTACAAAAGAGAAGAAGTAAAAATTAACCTTTTATTAACTCATTTAAACCCAATCAGAATACTAAAAGGTTAATAGTATGTGCATTTTCTTCATATAAAATTTGGATTTATCAATATCTTATAAAATACCATAAGGTATTTTATCTAGATATCACAAGGTATTTAATCTAGTAAATCAAAGAACAAGCAAGGCTCGCTCATAAAAAAAATTAAACAGTTTTTTATTAACTCTAATATAAAATAGCATACATAGAATTGTATTTATAATTCACTAAAAACAAACCTTAACTAAAACTCTAGTTGACTAAAAAAATAAAAGATATACTAATATGATGTCATCTACTTAAATTAAATCAAAAATATTAATATGATATTAAATAATATCCTTTAGATCAATAATTGGCACCATATATCTAAAATAATACCCTAAATGTTAAACTATTAATATATTATATTCTAAAAATTTTTAAGATGATTCAAAATATCTAAAATGTAGATAAAATCTTTATAATAATCAACTAAATACAAAATAATATTTTTTAAATAATAAAATAGAAAATAAAAAAACAAAAAGTCTCAATTATCTTCTTCCACGTATGTTTCTTAATCGCTGAATGCTAAGCAAGGTAATGGATAAATTTGACACAATAGGGCTCAAGATTCCTATCAACATGTTTATTAGCTCTATCCTTCAAAGCATAAGTTTGTGTGAAGGGAGGCTGCTTGACTAGAAGCAAAAAATCCAAGGCTGCTTGACTTAAACAAGAAAGAGGATTAGTGTTGCTTTGTAAACATCTTGAAAGTGCATGTACATATGAACAGATGGCAAGAATTAATTTCAAGTGGTGATTTAAATAAATTTCAATGGATTAATTGAAGCGGAAGAGAAAAGTCTTTTGCGTATTTCACATGGAAGGTGATAGTGATTGGACATGTTCATCTTAACGTAAGAAAATTACGTTTATGCAAACCGGTATAAAACTCATATCGTAAATCACGTTAGAAAAGTAATTTTTACAGCTAATAGAAACGGACACATTCAGTAAGAGAAAAGTTTTTGCGTATTTCGTATGGAAGCTGTGATAGTATTGCGTATGGAAGCTGGCATAGTGATTGATGTAGCTTTCAAACATTTTGGCTTTACAGTACACACGTTTGCTTTGTGTATAAATAGACGCTGTTAGTGGAGTCATTAATAGAATTCGATCATTAATTGGTCATTGCTATAATTTGAAGCCATATCGCCAATGGATACATTCCACTTCACAAGAAACATTTCCATGTCAGCTATGTTGCTTCTTCTTGCTCTATTATCCTCCATGCCACTCCAATTCACAGGTCTTGATCTCCCTCTCCCTCTCTCTCTTCGAGACATATGTGGGTTTGGGTTTTCTCGCAGCCTATTGTTAAAAAAAATGTTAATTATTCAAAATTTACTTTTTCCTAGGATTTTTCTAAAAGAAATATTTTTCAGTTTCTTTTTACCAATTTTTTTAAAAAATAAATACAAAATATGAAAATTATTCGCATTGTAATTTTATGAAATAAATTATCATATATAGATAGATTATTTTTTTAAAAAATTTTCCACGTCTATCACCTTTTAAATTTATCCGGGATATATAAATTTTTTAATTTTGCTTTATGCATTTAATATGTTTGTAGTTCGATATTGGAGTGTCTTAATTAAAGATTAGCTTGAATTTAAAACCACCCCATCAATATAGATTAGCGTAACGCTTGTTAATGTAATTAAATAATACTACCTTCAACATTTATTTAATCGGTTTATCATATCAGGACCTTTTTTGGGTCAAATATTATATTAAAATATAATATATACATATATATATATCTATGTACTATATTATTTATTGGATTAATACAATCTTTTGTGGTTCAAGCGTGCTTTCATTCTGGTTTAGGTTTGTCAAGTTTTAAAAATTAAGTTTTGATAAAGGGTAAAATGGTCCAGCACTTTATTAAATTAAGGGGCAGTGTTTTATTTTTGCTAAGCACGTAGATGCATTTTCCTAATGAAGGCAATCCTATATGAGATATTGTTGGATACTAAATGTAAGTATCTCTCTCCGATGAGGGTTTGAAATTTTAAACGAAATGAAACTTGAGAGATCAAAATATATAGTTTGAACTTTGAGTGATCAAAACTAAAATAAAGGCAAACTCATCAAGGGATCAAAGACTGTATTAATCATTATTTATTTGTTAAATAATTGGTAAATTTGTTGTATTGAAAGTTAACCCAAGTTGGTCGGTCATAATAATAAATAATGGATGAACCAATCCTTAGTTGGATTTTTTTTAATTTTGTCTTCCACTTACTAACATAGCATGAAATAACACCATTTTGAATTTTAAAAAATAGCAATTTGTCATACTTATTTGTAGTAACTCTATTTGTTGGATTATGTGTTGTCTATATATGAATGTTCTATTTACTCATGGAGTTAATCCAATTTTTTAATGTACACATTACCACTGTTTTTAGCATTACACATGAATATTTATTATATTTTATCCGGTTTAATTTTGAGTACTCAACTTAAAATCACAATTCATTTATGTAGCTGTAAAGGCAATAGGAGTATGTTATGGGCAAAATGGGAATAACTTACCAAGCAAAAAAGATGTGGTGAACTTGTACAAATCCAATGGAATAACCAAAATGCGTATATACGATCCAAATGAAGCCATCCTCCAAGCCCTAAGAGGCTCAAACATTGAAGTCATTCTTGATGTTCCTAATGATCAACTTCAATCAGTCACAAACGCTGGTGCTGCTACAGATTGGGTTAACAAGTACATCAAACCCTACTCGAACGACGTCAAATTCAAGTACATCGCCGTCGGAAACGAGGTCCTCCCGAGCGATGCCAAAGCGTCCTCCATCCTCCCGGCCATTCGAAATATTCAGAGCGCGATCTCCGCCGCGAACTTACAAGGACAGATCAAGGTTTCCACAGCCATATATAGCGCACTGATTCAAAACCCTTACCCACCCAACAATGGAGCTTTCACTGATTCTGGCTACATGAAGCCAATCATTGATTTCTTATCCAACAATGGAGCTCCACTTCTTGCTAATATATATCCCTATTTCTCATATACTGGTAACCCACAAAGCATTACTCTTGCTTATGCTTTGTTCACTCAGCAAGGAAATAACGATGCTGGGTATCAGAACTTGTTTGATGCTTTGTTGGATTCTATTTATGCTGCTTTGGAGAAAGTTGGAGCTCCGAATATGAAAATTGTTGTGTCCGAAAGTGGTTGGCCCTCTGCCGGTGGAGTTGCAGCTACTGTGAATAACGCAGCAACTTACTATAAGAATTTGATTAAGCATGTCAAAGGTGGGACCCGCAAGAGGCCTAATGGACCTATTGAAACTTATTTATTTGCCATGTTTGATGAGAATTTGAAGCGTGATGCAGAAACTGAGAGGCATTTTGGTCTGTTTAACCCCAACAAATCACCGAAATACCAACTCAGTTTCAATTGATGAGGCTTCGTTTATTATGTAATGTCTATGTAACTTGAATAAGGCAGCTATACATGAGCTAGCCTGTTATATGAATGTACGAAATTATATTGAATGAGTATCATGAATAAATAGATCCAAAGCCTTGGGATTAATAGAGTGATACTTTATTGTTAATTAGGATTAGAATTATCCGTAATATTAATAGTAATGTTAGAAAATTAAGGTTTTATTATACAAACCCCCGAACTTGGGTCAAATGTTATTTGTTTAACAAAAGTTGTCACATCAGATTAATAGCAAAAACTTGTGACATGTTATGCAATGTCACAATTTTATAAAACCCTAGTAAATTTTAACGAGAATTTTTCAATAAGTTTTCCGATTAATCTTTTAACGATTACTTTTTTAACAATAAAAAGTAAAAAATAAATATAAACATTTTAATTTAAAATTTAAATAAAAATAATGATCAGTTGATTAAAAACTGGATTTATTCATAATATTAATAATTATGTCTGATACATAATTGACCAAGCAACAGATAATAATCAGTAGAATAAAAATAATATTAATGTTAGACCTGAATACATAAATATGTCTAATCTAAATTCTTAACGAAGAGTTATGATCAGTTGATTAAGAACTGGATTTATAACTTACCCTCTTAACTTTTTAAATTAACTATGATCCTCTGTAAAAAATGAAGAAATGTGCCTTTGTCCGTCAAGATAGTGAAATTGATACTAAACAAAAAAGAAGTGAAATTGATTCGTTGCCGGCCGGTTAAGCTAGGGCAGCCGAGTTCAATATGGACAAAGTTTATAACTTTGTGGATGATTAAATTGTATCTGAATGTTTTGTAATTTCTGCAAAGACAATTCAGTTTCTTTTCTTTTCTTCTCGCTTTTGTTGAAATTAGGGGATTGTTTAGGTTTAAAGCTATGCCAATATATATGCCATTGTCTTCAAAAATAAAACAATTCAATACACTTTTACAAATGTTTTGAAACATAGTAAACAAATCGACTTGCTTCAATTTTTCAATTTACAAGGGAGAGAAGAAAATTTTTAATCCCATATTTCTAAGTCACATAATTATATTGTTCATATGAGTGTACAATTTTTTCTTCATTTATTCACTACTAGAAAAATATTATTTAGCGACGAAAAATATTAGTGACCCTTGTTTGAACGACGAAAAATAGCCATTTAGCGACGGATTTTCTGTCGCTAAATGGCATTTTTCTGGTAGTGATTATTGTATTGACTTTATTCTCATAAAGTATAATGAATATTGAATATAGAGTTTGAAAGTTATTGAATTTGAAAATAGAGGTAACAAAGTTTAATATATTTTTATTTGTATAAAATATATTAGAAGTGATTTATAAAAAGGATAATAGAAATTTTTTTTTTCAACATCCACCTAACATCTTTCGCTGATTAAATTCAGGCTTAATTAGTTACCATTAACTAGGTGGCCCAATTCAGCCTTTTTTGTGTTTGGTCCACAGTTACTAGGCTGAGGTTCTTAAATAGTTATTAATAAATTAAGACTTTGGATTAGAATGCATGGATTGCATAGGATACAATACTTCTTAGTCATAGAACTTATTTACCCATTTAATTTCAATTAGTCCACCATGGTTAGTTTGGCTCTAAATATCATCTCAATTTGGTGAAACTATACAATTTCTGTTGATATTCATAAGAATATTTACAATTACAACAGTCTATTAAACCTACAGGCGTACACTTAACACTTTAATAGCATATAGTCCTAAACCAAGTGTATATTGTAACATATCCCTTGGTAAAGCTCGAACTTACCTAAGAAGGTCACAGGGGTGATCCCACACAAAACAAAACAAATAGTAGTATGTTTGGATAGCCTGTTGGGAGAACGGACACAGATTCCGAGGTAAATATGGGAGATGAGTTTTGTCTCGGTAAGTGCAGGAATGGCTTTTGGATGTCCAAACGGACTATCCAAACAGAGCCTAGGATGATTGGAGTTCACAAACAAAATATACACTTTGAAAGTAGAATGTCTCATACGGTCACTACTAGAAAAATGTTATTTAGTGACGGAAAAATCTATTGTTAAATGGCTATTTTCCATCAAAAAATTCTCATTTAACGACGGAAAATATTAGCGACCCTCATTTTAATGACGGATTTTCCATTGCTAAATGACATTTTTCTAGTAGTGGGTAGACGCCTTTGTAAGAGTGTAAGAGACAGCGTAATGTCACATCCAACTGGACGCGAGAGGCTAGACTCTAACGTCCAGCAGTATAGATAGATGGACATAAGAGTAGAGCCTTTCTTGTCCATAACTATGTATGTTGGATGTGAGGGGCTATACTTTAACGTCGAGTGTTAAGGCTAGTCGTGAGAGGCTCTTCCGCTCAATTCCAGGTCCTTAAATTTGGACGTGGCAACTCCGTATTAATTTTTAAGAATTGTGTACGTTACACCATTATAAACAAACTTGCTTCTACCAAATCATGACAGCAAACAAACATTCATCACATGCTCCTAAATGTGCATGCGACCCTTCAAATCTGCAGCTGTTTAAACTTTTAAAACTGATGCAGATAGTAGTGGCAGAGTTGGAACTTCTCTTGTTTTGTAGCAGTTTCAGAACTGATACAATATTATGAACTGTTTGTATTTTGCCGTAGTTATCATTTCAAACCGTTGTTGTTTTAGCACCTTTTTCTCACCAACTTACGCCAAGTAGGCACCAAATTAGTAGTAGTTGTGTAACCGTTACTAGTGTTTTTCATGGTCACCCTCTCCTGGACGTTGCAATATTGTAGTGGTTTGACTAATAACCGCTACTAATCTTTCATTTAGTAGCATTTTTAGAAACTGCTGCTAAGTAACCACTGTAATTTTCAAAAAAAAAATTGTAGCGATTTAATCCACAATATCACCAACCCCAAAAATAAACATAAATTTTAATCATTATTAATCTTAAACACATTCAATAGCACTTTTGTAATTAATAATTTTAGCAGCATTTCCATATAAAAATAAGATATCAATAAATTTAACATTACTCCAATTCAGTAATCTAAGAGTAACTCTTCCAATCCAACTCAATTAAAGGAGAAAAAACTCTCTTCATCTAATACCCATGTGGGGCTGTAAAAATATTTATTAAACATAAAAGAAATAGATTTTGAAAGGAAAACGCTGACTTTGAAAAGGGGGAACCTGTACATACGACGGAGGTGGACAATGGAGCGAGGTGATAGAGGTGGGCAACAGAGCTAGGCGAGGCCAATAGAGGTGGGCGAGCATGCAAGCAAGTTTGGCGGCGGCGTACCAGCTGGGGGATGGTCTAGGTTGATGCAGAACTAGGGGAAGGAGTGTTGCAACTGATGCCAAATGGGGGTGGGGTTTTCTATGGGGCCTCGAGAAGCAGCTCGCAGTCTGATGCAAGGGTTTTAAAAACACTCATGTCCAGCCCATGTTGCTGGACGTGAGAGGGCTCCCCTCTCACCTCCATCTTTATATTGTTGGATGTGAGAGGGTATGACAATAGCTTGGGGACTCTTCCCTCGTCCATTTCTTTGGTATTAGATGTGAGCGGTGGACGTTAGATCACTCTCCCATAGTAGTGAAGGGTAAAAAGGGAAGACCAAGCAAACTTCAAGAGAGGGCAACCACCACACAACGGGTCCGGAATTTCTACACTAGACTAGACAAATCCAATTCAAGGTCTACAAGGCCAATCAACATGCCAACGCAAGATGCAAAAACCTAAACCAAATTATAAAGAAAATTACAATACAAGAAGTGCCATGTTTGTCTACGTCAAGGTGGATATATCCTTTGACAAAGCAAAATTGTCATTTTAGTGTAAATTACAATTACCTATATATTTTATATTTCATTCATACACATACACAGGAATCCAAGGATACCCGTCTATCAGTATGCCACTGGATCATAAAGTGGGCGAATTACATAAGAATCCAACCTTAAAAAAACAGTTAAGGAGAGGTATTTTAGTTGGAAAATCTCAATTCAGATTAGTAAATTGCTCAAATACCTAGTAATAGAATAAAAAAAAAGTGTGGGATGCTGAGTGGTCCAAAGGGTTTTTGTGTGTGTGTGTGTGTGTGGAAGTTAGCTCCAGGGCATAGGTTTGTGAGAAGTGAGGCTGCTATTGACTAGGGGCCGAAAAACAAGGCTGCTTGACTTGAAACCAGAAAGAAGAGATGTACTGTTGTGCTGTGAACTTGATCTCATAATATATCGTTTCAGGAAGTTTATGTAGAGATCAAGTGAAGAAAATTCAAAGCAATGATCATTAAATGAATTTCAGTGGAGTCATTTACGGACAGGAGAAAAGTCTTTGCGTCTTACGTATAGAAGTTGCTTGATTATGATTGATATTTTCAAACATTTTGGCTATATTGTTTGTGTATAAATAGAGGTTCTTGGATTGGAGTATGGTTTAAAAAACAACTAAATTATATCCTTTTTAACTTAATTTGAAGCCATACCATGAATGCTTTCTTCTCCACGAGAAACTTCGCCATATTTCTGCTTCTCGGTGTATTCTCTTCCATTGGACTCCAATTTACAGGTCTCTCTCTCTCTCTCTCTCTCACTCACACACACACACAGACACACTCACACTCTTACTTTCATGAATTAACGGACAAATATTTTTTTATATTTTATGGATTCATGAAAAAATCCTATATGGTTATTTATAAACTCGCTTTCCATTTTATGGATTCATGAAAAAAATCTTTACTGAGTCAGCAGCATTATGTAACTATTAGTAAGCTCTTGTCGTTTTTTATGGAATAATGGAGAAATAGTTTATTGTGTTAGTTCTTGAGAAATTACCTATCTAATCACCCCCACAACGTAACCACTTGAATATATTTGCGTTGTATTTCTTTGATTAATGGGATTTTGCATTTTTTTTCCTTTTCATTTAACTTAATGATGAAATTATTTATTCATTTACCCTTATGTAATTTGTCTAACACTAGCTACCTCTTAAATGACATAAATTTACAAGTGAAACCATGAGTGTTTACCATTAGTAGTTTTTAGAAATAGAAGATATTTGTGAATTTAGTCCTTAGACAGAATTCTCCGATTTATTTCTGGATATTCAATTAAAATGAAATGTTTTTTAAAAATGTATAATTAAACGAAACAAAAAGTCTAGTTTATTCCCATTGATTCCATATAGTTATAGCCTTCATTTCATCACTGCCTAATTTTTTCTCAGGAAAATCTGAGTTGAATTTTCCATAGTCATTAATTAAATTTTTATCTATTTTTCAATGGGATGGTGCTTACGAATGTAAGTAAGACTCTATAAGGTTTATAGTTAATAATGTTGATGTTGATTGACTGATTAATTCATGACATACATTAGTGTGAACGTGTGGTGCTTATCATTCACTCGTTTTCTCCAATAGTTTGGACTTTGTACAAGGAAAATGGATTGCAACAACAACAATTTATTTTTATTATTTGAAGATAAGGTAAATTCCATCTATTTAGGGTTTGCGGTCAAGGTCAATGGTTGACCAGTTCTTATTTCTAACTATTTTGTTTTTTTTCAAAAATGCAAATTAAATTGTATGCCATACTTGAGCTTTTAGTAATTATTAGTTTGTTAGATTATTTGTGGTTTTGTATACGCTCCACTTGTGGATTAATGTCTTTTTTAATGATCGTTATTTTTTTAGGGTTATATTTGAATATTTTGTACATTTTAATTAAATTAAATCATTATTGAATTGGTCCAGTTAGACCACTGGCCATTGACTACTATCACTTATTCAAAAGAACGGTTAAGTTTTCAGTATACTTTGCTAAAATCACATTTGTATTCATGCAGGTGCACAAACAGTAGGAGTGTGTTATGGTTCAGATGGGAACAACCTACCCAGCAAACAAGATGTGGTGAAGTTATACAAATCCAATGGAATTGGCAAAATGCGTATGTACAATCCAGATGAAGCCACCCTCCAAGCCCTGAGAGGTTCAAACATTGAAGTCATTCTTGGAGTTCCTAATGATCAACTTCAATCAGTCACAAAAGCTGGTGCTGCTACAGATTGGGTTAACAAGTACATCAAACCCTACTCGAACAACGTCAAATTCAAGTACATCACCGTCAGAAACGAGGTCCACCCCGGCGATGCCGGAGCGTCCTCCGTCCTCCCAGCCATTCGAAACATCCAGAGCGCGATCTCTGCCGCGAACTTACAAGGACAGATCAAGGTTTCCACAGCCATAGATAGCTCACTGATTCAAAACTCTTACCCACCCAACAATGGAGCTTTCACTGATTCTGGCTACATGAAGCCAATCATTGATTTCTTATCCAACAATGGAGCTCCACTTCTTGCTAATATATATCCCTACAAAGCATTACTCTTGCTTATGCTTTGTTCACTCAACAAGGAAATAACGATGCTGGGTATCAGAACTTGTTTGATGCTTTGTTGGATTCTATTTATGCTGCTTTGGAGAAAGTTGGAGCTCCGAATATGAAAATTGTTGTGTCCGAAAGTGGTTGGCCCTCTGCCGGTGGAGTTGCAGCTACTGTGAATAACGCAGCAACTTACTATAAGAATTTGATTAAGCATGTCAAAGGTGGGACCCGCAAGAGGCCTAATGGACCTATTGAAACTTATTTATTTGCCATGTTTGATGAGAACTTGAAGTCTGGTGCAGAAACTGAGAGGCATTTTGGTCTGTTTAACCCCAACAAATCACCGAAATACCAACTCAGTTTCAATTGATGAGGCTTCGTTTATTATGTAATGTTAATGTAACTTGAATAAGGCAGCTATATATGAGCTAACCTGTTATATGAGTGTACGAAATTATATTGAATGAGTATCATGAATAAATAGATCCAAAGCCTTGGGATTAATAGAGTGATACTTTATTGTTAATTAGGACTAGAATTATACATAATATTAATAGTAATGTTAGAAAATTAAGGTTAAATTATACAAACTCCCCTGAACTTGGGTCAGATATATATAACAGTACCACTAGTATTTCAAAGTTTAAATTTTACACCACAATCACCGTTATTTGCTTAACAAAAGTTGCCAGATCATATTAATAGAAAAAACTTGCAACTTCATAATTTTAAAAAACCTTAGTAAAATTTTTTTAAGAATTTTTCAACAATTTTCCTGATTAATTTTTTAAATCTCTTAACGGTAATTTTATTGCTATATTTTTAAGTCACATCATTAAATTGTTCACATAAATGTACAATTTTTCCTTCATTTATTATTGTGTTGACTTTATTCTCATGGATATAATGTACATTGAATAGAGATAAAGTTTGAAAGTTATTGAATTTAAAAATAAAGTTAACAAAGTTTAATGTATTTTTATCAGTATAAAATATGTTAGAAGCGATTTATAAAAATGTTATAGAAACTTTTTTTCAAACATCTTTCACTAATTAAATACCGGCCTACTTAGTTACCATTAACTAGGTGGCCCAACTCAGCTTTTTGTGTTTGGTCCAACATGGCTCACAGCTAGGCTGAGGTTCTTAAATAGTTATTAATAAATAAACACTTTGGATTACAATGCATGGATTCCATAGGATACATCACTTCTTAGTCATAGAACTATTTTAACTATTTAATTTCAATTTGTCCGCCAAGGGTTAGTTTGGCTCTAAATATCATCTTAATTTGAATGAACTATATAATTTCTGTTGATATTAATAACAATATTTACAATTACACCAGTGTATTAAACCTATATATACTCAGTCATAAGCCATTTGTATGCTGTAACATATCTCTTGGAAAAAGCTTGAACTTACCCAAGAATGTCACATGGGTGATCCCACACAATGCCCAAAAATAATAATACAATATAATTATACTATACAACAGTTTATCACAAAAGGAGTGTGTTTTCGCGGTGACTAACACCCCCACAAAAGGGGTGTGGTTTAGTCTGATCTAGTCCTAGTGAATTTTTTCAAGTTTAGTAATTTGGATGTTGCCTTGTATTTTCTATTTAGTGTATTTTAAGATTCTCATGGAATCAATTAAGTTTTATTGTTTAGAGATGGTTTTTATACGATTGTAAGCATTTTTTTATGTTAATTGTGTTTATCAGGTTTAATTCTTAGACTATCGGGGCTTGTTTGGTTGGGGGGAAGGGGATAAAAATGAATTACTCCCCTTGTTTGGTTTAAAATTTTAGAGGGGAGGGGGTCCAAAATTTACCCCCTCATTCCCTCCCCTCCCCTTATTTTGGTTCCTTCCAAATTGGGGTTTTTTGGAGGGAAGTCAAATATTGTGACTAATTTACCCCCATATATTTTATGAAATTCCATCCATACCCTTCATGTATAACTTGATAGTATGAACACTTCTCTTCATGTACACAATATTATCATTACTTGATATGTTATGGATACACATGTTTTAAATTTATGGCATTTTAGAGCTTAATAATACAAAAGAGAATTTTGGATTGATGTCAAGTTAAGCATAAAATAAATATTGTGAAATTAAACTATATATAAATTCTATTTTTTTAATTATTTAAATAAATTATATGAAGGAAACACCTTTATAATTGTTTTAATTAATTAAATAGAAGAAGTGATTAACTTTCATGAGTGAAAACTAATTTAAATAAATTGTATAAGTAAATAAATATAAATCAACATATAAGGGTAAAATAGTAAATTCGTTATTAACTTCTCTCCCTTCCCCTCCTAAACCAAAGAAAAAATCATAAAAAATTCTTCCCCTTCCTTCCCCTCTAACTAAACCAAACAAAGTAATCTTATACCCTTCCATCCCTTGTCATCCCCTCCTATACATCCCATCCCTTTCCCCTCCATCAAACCAAACATAGCCTTAGAGAAAAAATGAAAAGCAATTAGGGAATATGAGGTCATGAATTATCTAGACCAGTCCACTAATCTCATGGATCAAATCCAGCCAGTTTAGCTCAACCTTAGATTCTTACTGAACCAGACTAGATTGAGGGTTGTCAAAATCCATATCATTCATGAAATTACATACCAGACTTCAAGTTGGACTCTAGTCCGATCCAATCTATCCATTGTGTAGCTCTAAGTTTAAGGGTTTGTTTGGAAGCTAGTTGTGAAATCTAGGTTTAGTTTCAAAACCTAGGTTTTGTCCAAGTACAAAATTTTTTGTGAAAAACTATTTTGGTTACAAAACCTCAGTTTAAAACCTAGGTTTTCTCTTTCCTACTTTTTCATTTTTCCTCTTTCCTACTTTTTTCCTTCTTTCTCTTTCATATTTCCTACT
>JANTPZ010005002.1:0-23002 GCA_025593235.1 Vachellia pachyceras | reverse complement strand
TGGGCAATTTTTCTTAACTCTGGAATTCCTACGGAATTCCGTGTACTAAGCCAGGTCTATCCTTACGACTTCCGGCCTATAGTCTTTCTTTCTGTACTATTTACCTCTGATTTCTCTTTTCATTTCCTAGCTATCGGATTAACATTTCATTCAGCTAGCATAGAAAGTTATGGATATTACAGACATAAATGTCATTAAGTATAAAGACCAAGGGTAATACGGTCATTAAGTAAAAAGGGACCAAATTAGTAGTCAGAAGTCGAGTTAGAGCCCAGAGATAGAAAGCACAGAAAAAGATGATGCTGATGGGCTAGAAAATCCAAAGTCAGACCTGGCCTAGCGGGTGAAATTTTACAAGAACTTCGTAGTTAAGCGTGCTCACCTTGGAGTAATGTCAAGATGGGTGACCCCTAGGAATGACCCAAATGTCATTAAACAAGGAGACCAAGGGCGAAAAAGTTAAGGGCAAAACGAGAATTATGAAAAGTTAGACAAAGTCAGGGTATTTTGGTAATTAAGAAAAAGTGTAAGGGCATTTTGGTCATTTAACAAAGTCAAAGTAAAATTCAAAGTCAAACAGTTGACCAAAATATCAGAAAAATTCACAGATGCCCAAAAGATAGAGTAGAACTCACTGATTACCAGTGATTCAACTGATTGATGAAATTCGGCCTCGATTATGATTTATGGAATTTTAAAGATTTAATGGCCGAAAATAATTATTTGAGGTACCAGGAGACCTCAATCAGTTGAGTTCAGGACATAGAAAAATAAAATAAATTTTATAGTAATTAATAAAATTATTACAAAGTATCCGATTAAGGCGAATTTCCTGGTTTTAAGGAAAAGGTCCGAAAATCCTGAAAATATAATTTTATTCAAAAATTAATTTTTGATAATCCAGAGGGCAATTTGATGAAAGGAAAAAGGGCTAGAGTATCAGTGAAAATTATAGAAATTTTTAATGCCCTAAAAGTTAATTGCCCGTTGGAAATACGTTTTTCGGGGATTTTCGGCAGGATAAAATTACCCTGTTAATTTTGGATGAATTTCAGGGGTATTTTTGGGAAAATATTTTGCCATATTAGTAAATGAATTATGGAGATTTAAAAAAGGAATAAAACATCTCCAAAAAAGCAGAGAAAACTTTACTGAAATAAAGTTACTTTTCCAGTAAAAGTTGTAAGCGGATAAAGTAACCGAAAGGCAATCGGTTTGGTTAGAGGAACTAAGTCCCTAACCAGATTTTATCCATTAGTATACTCATTAATGACCACTTTATGAGAGCCAATAAGAAGCCATCAAGTGTTAGGGGTGTCGGAAACATTACAACCATTGGATCAAGATATTTTTCAAGATGCATTATAAGCCCTTGGATTAATCTTATCACTTCATTAAACTATTCTAATTTGGCACAGGGGTGACATAAGCTGTGACATCACAAGTGTGAGTCACATAGAAACATGGCAAGATCTTCCTCTTCATGAATAAGATTTGTCCATTTGTAAAGTTGGTTAGAATCAAGGGTTGAGATTTAAGCTAACACTTTGCAAATATACCTAAGTTGAGGGACCATTTAGCAATGTAAAGAGTGCAGATTTTTTTTAGATTCTTCTAGCCATTTCAAGAGCACATTTTCGTGCTCACCAAGAGGAAAGAAGAGGAAGAAGACTCAAGGCACCAAGGAAGAGAACGAGAGCAAAATCAAGCAAGAACTTAAGGTAGGAAATGATTTTCACTTGTAATCTTCTATATTCTTGAGTTTCTACCACTCCTCTTCCATTTGATCGGTTTATTTTCCTATATGGTGCTGTGATTAAAGAGTTCAAGAGAGGGTTTTGAAAGGGGCTAGAGTGAGAAAATCAAGAGAAGCAAAAATTGGAAGTGGTAAGTTATTCAAATCAACTATATGCTTGATTTACTACATGTTGATGTTTGGTTTGAGTTGGTTTGAGCTTATTTGTGATTTTTGGCATGGAACCCTATAAGAGGAGGTGCTGCACGAATTGGGACTGATCTTGGATGAATGATTGTTTAATAAATAATTGTTAGAAAATGGGTTAGAAACAAGATTATGCAAGTATATAGAAAGCAAAGTTGAAAAATCCAATTTTTGGAAATTTTCCATATTTTCGTTCAGACCTGTAACAGTGGGGAAAGAGTTGGATTTTTATAATTTTATGTTTCCAATGGCTTTAGAAGGCAAATTTGTGTAGAGTAACAGTGAGAAAAGGATTTGGGAAGCATTTTGAATCATAAGAACAAGTTTGGAAGTTGTAAGGGTCTTGAAAAGACCAAGAGAAGTTATAGTGCGTTTTTGTAGTTCTCTTACATTGTTGATGACTTGAAAATGATGATTATTCTCTTGAATCATGTTTAGGAAGTTGAGAACCCAAAGATCTTGTTGGAAAAGTTCATCAAGAAAGCTTTAAAACCTAAGGAAAGCTAAGGAGAAGAGGTAGCTTAGCAATTATTATTTTAATTGCATTTCATTGTATTTATTGCATGATTACTTGCTTGATTATGATTTGGATAACATGCCATGGTGTGAATGTTAAAGTTAGGATTTGATGAAGATTTGCCTCTTTGCTATTTTGTGTGACATGTGAGGTATGCATAGCAAATTAATCTCAAGGTTAAATTAAGCATGTATCATTTTTTTTAAATGCATGTATGTGATTATATAGTAGTTGCTTATGCTACTAAGATTCCCAAGAATCTTACCCTCCCAATGAAACCCAAATCCTAGGGATAGCTTATCCAAGAAGAGAAGAAGAAGAAGGAAAAGGCTTGGAGGATTGGGTAAGTATTTGTTAAGTATTCATTAAATGTTGTAAATACCCATAAGGGTATTAAGTGTGTAGTTGATAGCATGTGTAGTAGGAGATTTTATTTCCAAGCATGCTAGGATAGTTTAAAATCCTCCAAAGGCATTAATATGGCAAGATAAAGCAACCATACCTCAAATTGGATTAAGTATAAACAAATGGGGGTAAAAGTCAACAAAAATTGGACTCAAAGTTGACCAAATCCGTATGGCGCATTTGGGGGATTTAAGATGTGAGATTTTACCACCAAATAGATCTGATTTTTCCCTTTAAAATGAGTAGTAATGTGTCCAAATCTGATAACCGTACTAAGAGATATGCCTTTCCAAAGTTGGGCTAAAATACTGGAAAATAGAAAATGACCAAATGAACAGAAATTTTTGAAATAAAAACTGGGCACGATTTTCAAGATAAACTGTCCAGAATTTATTTTTCCTCAAAATTTAATTCAAATATCTTTCTATAGAATTTGGAATCACTTAATATCAATTTTTCTACAATTAATTATGATTTTTTCAAAGTTAAGGCCATTTTTAGAAAGATATGAATAGTATTGCGAAACCAACATTTTTCAAATATTATTTTTCACAAGTTTTGGCCAACTAAAGTGATTCCAAATGCTTCCACTGGACATGTTAAATGTTATAAATTAAAGGTATTACAAAAGTCCCTTGGTAATCCAAGTGTTCTCAAAACCCTTAAACCTGGAAATTCAATTCCAATGCTTCCAAAATTATTTTCACACTTCCACCCTACACAATTTTTCATTCTAAAGCTAATGTAAGCATCAAAATCATGAAAATCAAAATCCTTCCATTTTTTCAAGATTTGACCGAAAACGTAACATAATTTTGTCTAGATTTGATCGAAAACATAACATAAGCACACACTTGTGATTTTCAACTTTTAGTACATGTAAGGGTTTATTCTTGATCCTAAACCACTTCCCATGCATTATTCAACTCAAAAACACTTCTCTCTCATCAAATAAAAATTTAGGCATCACCTCCCCTAGGGTTTTGTGATTCCAATATTTCATACAAACATCAAACCAACACAATTTATACATCAATCAACTCCTTATCATGCAAGGAGTGATTTACAACCAATATTTTTCTCTAAATCTCATTCTTTCTCATTTTCACTCTTAAGAACCCTAACCTTTCAGCCACCAAAAGAGAGCAAAAACTAAAAATCTAAACCATTAGAAAGGTAGAGGAATCTCCAATGATCAAGAATATGTATACAGTTGCTTGGGAGAACCCTTTACCTTGTAGTTTTGTGGAGCTCTTCTTCCTCTTGCTTGGAGCTATGGAGGACACCATTTACTCTCTTTTTCCAGCTGAAAGTCGCGTAAAATGGCTGGAGATGAAGCCAAAAAACTGATCTTTAATTGCCTTAGTGAGGTGTCATTTTGATCTAAGGGTGTAGATTGATTCTTGCAAAATTCCATGATCTAATGACTATTAATTCTCCACCACATGACACACATTTTGGGCTCTCATTGGTTGCCATAAATGAACTGAAACTTGGTTAAAAATCTGGTTACAATCTGGTTAGACAAACCAAACTGGATTGGTAATCGGTTTCCTTGATCTGGTATAACTTATACCGATAAAGTAACTTTATTCTGATAAATCTCACCACTTGTCTGGGGCATTTATTTCTCTCTTTTGATATTCAAATATGACTAAAATAAGTGGCAAGATGATCATCACAATAATTCCTTTGGAAACTTTAATTTTCCACAAAGTTACTTTATGTTGTCGCAATACCGATAAAATGACTTACCGTTAAGCAACTGAATTTTAGGATACCAAAAATTCCTAAAATTCTCACTGATATTCTCACCCCTTTTCTTTCCTCAAATTACTTCCCGAAATATCTTTAGTTAATTTTTAAAAAAAATCCAATTTCCAGGGTTTTTCCGGGTCTTTTCATTCCTATCCGAGAAATCGTCTTTCTCGTATTCTGGGCAATAGTTTTATAAAATATTAGGAATTTCATGTTATTTTTCCTTACCTTGAAATTAGATGTTTGAGGCCTCCTGGTACTTCAAATAATTATTTGTGCTAATTATAAAATGCCAAAAATTAAAGGGAAATTTGCAATCAAGTCCCAAATAAGAGAATTAATGAATAAAAAGTCACTAAGATTCACAAAATTACCATAAGGTCCCAGGAGTAACTGCTAAGGTTGTTAATATGACAATCTCAGCAGCTACTCTTGGGACTTTATGGTAATTTTATGAATCTTTGGGACGCTTTGTTCATTAATTCTCCTATTTGGGATTTGATTGTAAATTTCTCAAAATTAAATTATCTTTAAAATTCTCTAGGCATCAATCTAGAACGAATTAGCAAAATCTGCCGCCTCTCATTTTGATTAGTAAATTTTTCTCTATCTTTTAGGCCTCTATAAATTTTTCTGATATCTTCACTGTTGACTTTGGTCGAATGGCCAAAATGCCCTTATGCTTTCTCTTATTTACCATAATGCCGTTACTTTTTTCAAAATTCCATTCTTGCCCTTACCTATTTAAAATTCCATTTTCACGTTTACCTTTAATGACATTTAGGTCCTTCAAAGAAGGTCACCCATCCTTCCATTTCTCTAGAGTAAGCACGCTTAACTGCGAAGATATAATGGAATTCAATCCATTTAGGCTAGGTTGACAGTAATCTTTCCGGTCTATTGGCTTCCACTTTTTCTGTACTACATATCTCTGGAGCTTAACTCAACCCATAACTACCGGTTTGACCTTTATTTCGTATTATAGAAATTCATGGATATAACATTTCTCCCCCCTTTAAATAAATTTCATCCTCAAAATTTGCATATTGGTATAATTAATCTTGGTATCTGACTCTTATATCCTCTTTAGTTTCCCATGAAGTTTTCATCAGGTGTCAATCCTTTCTATACATCGTTGAAAATCAATATACTTGTATTCCACAATTGCTTTACCTTCCAATCATTAACATGAAATGGTTTCACTTTGTAAGCCAAATTGTTTCACAATACAAAGCTCTCATGTTTCATCACATGGGCGAGATCCGAATTATACTTCTTTACTGGGAAACGTGAAAGACATTGTGGATAAAACTCAAATTTGGGTTTAGAGCCAAACGGTAGGCTACGGGTTTGATTCTGTCCATTATTTAGAATGGTCCAATGTATATTGGACTAAACTTTTAACTTTTATTGACCGGTTCATTCCGGTTGTTGGAGATATTCGGAGAAATACATGGTCTCCAACTTCAAATTTCAACGATCATTTTTCTCTAACCAGCACAATGGAGATCTACATCTCTTGCCATATAAGGCCTCATAAGGATTCATTTGGATACTAGAACGGTAGCTATTACTGTAAACAACCCCAGCTAATGATAGATATATACATTCCAATTCCTTTTTAATTTCAGCACGCACACTCTCAACATATCTTTGAGCGTCTAAATCATTCTTTCAAATTGGCTAATTCGTATGTATTGCCAGTAAATGTGTCAACTTTGTCAATCGGTCTACAATTACTCAATTTGCATTACAGTTCATTACCTCTAGCAATCCCATGATAAAATTCATTATAACACTATCTCACTTCCATTCTAGAATGGACAAAGGTTGCAACATTCCTGATTGAGTTTTTAATGCTTCCCGATCGATTTATTTCGGATTACAGAAATACAAGGATATCACACTCTCAATCTCAATCTTGATCTCTAACTTATCTATTCGAGTTTTCAATGCTTCCAAAATTGTGCTTTCACTTTTACCTACACAATTTTGCATTATCAATCCAATGGTAGCCTTAAAATGTTCAAAACACACTCCTTCCCCCTTGAACCTTAGCTACACGATATGATTGAAAATGGGAAGAAATGGGATTTTTGCAAGATTTTTTTTCACATACATACGTAATCCAACTTCTACAACATTTACCAACATTAAAACATGCATATACATGCCTTAACACTTTTGGTCAATAGCAAGTTATGAGAGTTTCATACCATAATTTGAAACGACATCAAATCGACCCAATCAAAGCATCTGAATGCAGAAAAACCTATGGTGAGTTGATCTAAGACATTTGTTCTTTCAATTTTCACTCATAATCATTTTCTATCACTATGTCTATTCAAGACCACTCTTGAAACTCATCAACCAACCACTTAGAGAGAAAATAAACCGATTAAATGGTAGGAGAGAGGTCCTAGATGAGTTCTATAGGATGAAATCAAGTGAAAACACCAACTTACCTTTGATTTTTGCTTGATTTTCTCTTCTTCTTTGAGTTTTCTCTTCCACAACTCCTTCTCTCTCTATTTTATAGGTGGAGCACAAAATATGGTTGGAAATGGGGGCTTGGAAGCTTTAATAAAATTAACATGTGTTATAATACATGTGGTGTCCATTTCTACTGATTAAGCAACTTTATAATGGTAAAATCTTCCATGTTATGTTAATATATTCATTTACTTTTCACCTTCAAGTATGAATATCACAAGTGGCAGCCTTGCATCTGTACAATATACTTTTTAAAAGCAATATACTTTATCTGATTGTTTCCTGCTAGAAATGCTTTTCGAGAATTTTATGATCACTTGACCAGATAAGTATCACAAAAAATTTACAAAGTTCAACTGATCATTCTATGATTTTTCTCATATTGAATAACCTTTAAATATGATCTAAATAAATTTCCTCTCGAAAACCCTAATTTGGGGATTGTCAATCCAAACTTATCTGGTTTTAAATAAAAGAGTGCCTTTTCAATTCTTCCAGATTTCTTTTAACCTTTGTAATTTATACATTTTATGTAATTATATTTAATATATTTTGTTAAAATGACACATTTTTTTCTTTTTTTGGATAAAAATGCACATTTCTTCAACCACTAACCGACTATAAAAATAAGCCACATCATTTGTAGGGAATAAGTAGATCTTGCAATGTTTACATATAAAATATAACGTTTGTGATACACACTAACTTACTCTACCAAAGGACTCATACAAGTATCATCTAAACATTATTTTTGACCCTTAGCATCCCTAATTAATTATAAACTCCTAAATGATTAATCAAACTCATCTAACTAATAACTTTAACCAAGAGTAATTTTAATGTTTTGAAGATCCCTAATTTTAACTAACTTTTCTATCAATTAATGTAAAGTTGTTATTATACACTCCTCTTGTCCTCTTTATAGGACAGAGAGAGAATATTGATGATGATCATATTTATAAGGAAGAGAGAGAAATTTTTTCATGTAAATGTATCATTCTTACCCTTCATTGTTAGTGGACTAACTTTGTTTCTATGGAGCATATTGTGTATTAAATAGGAAAAAAGTTAGAAAGTTGTTAAATTTTAAGGTAAAATAATGAGATTTAAGATTTTTCTAAACATGTATGAAATATATTGGAAGTGATTCATAAATAGAATAAGAGGAATATTTATAACAAGCATTGGAAGGAGTATTTATTCATTTTATCTCTGTGTGCATATGCTCATGTGTATATAAACACAGGGTGGCACTTGGGTGGCAGGGGAAGACAAAAGATATTTAATCTTTTAACCTTAACAACTTAGTTTCATTAATAAAAATGATGACTTTAAAAATTTAAATTAATGTTGACAAAATATTTACAAATGCTGACATATTAAGTTTATTTTTTAAAAAACATAACAATGATTGACTAGAATTTATTTAAGATAAATGATGTTAGGATTAGAGTATTGAAAAATATTTTATAAAATTAAGTGATGAATTTGCAATCTTATGTAAAGTTAGAGCAACAATTATATACTTTAAATGAAACATGTTGAACTCAGTTAAAATTAGAGGTCAAAGTCCAAGGTGGGTTAGAAGCATGACACAAGCCCTTTTGTTGATCTAGATAAGAAGGGGTTATGTTCGACTTCCTTAATTTTTCTAAATTAATCAATCGGATCTTAACTTAAATTGAGCTACGTAAGAACCACGACATAAACCATTCTTTGAAACACTTTGATAGTGCTCTTAGATTGGGATAAAGACAAAATTAGAGCCCACAGATACATCTCCTTGCTATATTATTATACATTTTTCTTTTCAAAGAGGATGATTTCCATCTGCTTTAGCAAGGACATGGATTAGGAAGGTATCTTTATACCATTTAAAATTAGAGAGGGATTTACATCTAAGATTGGACAGAAGTTCTGCAGATATTTATCTTTCCAAAGGGGTGGATCTCCTATAAAAGGCTCAATTATATTATGAGAGAGTTAACAAAATCATGCATTGGTTCACCATTATAGGTGATAGGAATTCCATCATGGGAAATTTTGACTGGATAAAGAATTTGGATTTCTAATCATTGGTAAGGTGGTAATCCCACTAGCCTCTGAGCTTACTAGTAAAGTTAGAAATTATTATATGAACAACTTGTAGGATGGATGTTACCCAAGAGGGGGCGAATTGAGTGTTTAAAATTTTTTTATTCAAATCTTGATTGATCAAAATATCCGATCATAAGTTAATAAAAACAAAAAATCAAATCACTTGAAATCACTACAAAAAATGTACAAAAAGTAGCGGTCATATTGTAGTGGTTATCAAAACCGCTACATAAAAATACCATTTCTAGCGGTTATTTGTCAAAGCGCTACAAAATTGTAATGAAAATGAGGCGATGGAGTTCATAGCAGTTAAAAACCACTACAAAAGTGGAGATTGGTTCACGTAATTTGGCAAGAACTATGTGCCATTATTGTAACGATTTTTTGTCGCTTTGCAGCATTTACTTTATAGAGAAACTGTTGCAAAACTAAAACGTCGCTAGATGGAGCGACATTTGTAACGGTTTTGCAAGTCGCTACTAAATTGTGCAAGTTTACAAAGGAGTGTGGGATGTTTGCAGCGCATTTTACATCGGTTGTGCAGAGATGAATTATTGCAGAACCAAAAGGTCACCAGCTCCGTTGAAATTAGTAGAGGTTACATAAACTGCTACTAAACTTCGCAAGTTACAAAGGAAGCGTGTTCTATTTGCATCGCATTTTGCAGTAGCTATTTTACAAAGGAACCGCTGCATACTCGAAAAGTCGTAACATTTGTAACGGTTGCGACAAACTGCTACTAAACTGCGCGAGTTCTGATTAATCGCCTTCTGTTTGCAACATTTAGGGTAACGTCTTTTACGTGAACTGCTACTAATTAGTAGTGGTTTGTATAGAACCGCTACTAATGTAACACCTATATATACCCCTCCCATCCTCATTTCCTCATTTCTTGTTTCTTAAAAATATCAAATCAAACACAGTTTTCAAAGTTTCTTTCTTTTCTCAGAAAAGTTTTTAAATACTTTAGTTTCAAATTTTAAAAGTTTTTATACTTTTTTAATTTTTCATTTATTTTATTTTTATAATTTTCTTGATTTTAATTTTTCATTTTATATACTTTTTTTTTTTTGCAAATGACTGGTCATGATCCTGGTCTTAGGCTTGGGAAGGAGCCTATGATCCTCGAAGGAGATATCCCTGATGCTAACGTCTCATACACTAGTGGTGCAGATGCAAATGTGGAGTTGAGCATCAATGATTTTGAGGTTGGCGATATTAACAAATCAGCCAAGGATGTTTGAAGATCAGGATATTGCCAGGGAACAAGGATTCTCGTACCTTTCTGCTAGTCAGTCCACTGGTTTTGAAGTGGACATTCAAGTAAGTAATCAAAATTTTAATATATTATTCAATTTAATTCATTTCTTTTATTTAAATATTAATATATAAATATTAATGCATGAATTCAATGTTCAGATCTGACAGGGGCGGTGGTGGGGAAGAAGCTCGCGTTAAGGGATGTGCACTAACTCAGTGCTGGGCAGAGGATAGTGGTGCTGTGGGACGAGATCACCTAGTAGCCCGGGGAAAGGCAGTCAGTTTTACAACTGCTACCTGGCTGAGCAGGGTGGGAACTTCGACCAGTTTGATATCAGCATTAAGACTTGGAAGAGGGTCCAGCAGAGCGTGAAAAACGATGTTTGGGAAAAAGTGAAGGTACAATTTAATTTGTATATTTTTAATTAAAATTTTTATTCCTTGATGAATTGTTTACTAACTTCTATTTTGAAATTTGTTGCAAACTAAATTTGTTGTACGAGATACGCACAAAGACTTCTCCATCTTGAAGATGGAAGAAGGGGAGAAAAACAAGCAAAATCGCATGTACCACTAGAAGGATAAGGATGGGATGAGGATGATCCAAGAGTTGGAGGTGGACATCCTTGTCATTGTCAATACCACGTGCTAGGCTAAGTTCATCCAGTACAGGAGGTCACAGGATCAGAGGCCTGTGTCGAGGAAAGATGCGTAGAGTCGGGCCCGTCAAATGATCCATCATACAGCAGGATCGAAGGCGTTCTTCGTCGCCTACTCTAAGTTCGATGAGGCAGCACAAAGGGGGGATCGAGGGCAACTTGTGCGAGATGTTTGTGGCCACGCACAGACATAATGATGGGACTACCTTGATGCAGGAGACTAAAGAGATTATTGTAAGTTATTTTAAATTTTTACTTAATTTTTAAATTAGTGATTTTTAATTTTAATAATTTTTACTTAATTCTTTTTTGAATACATGAGCGTATTCAGTGTAGACCCCATTGCTTCACTGAGGTGGCCATAGAAGCCGATAAAGCTCTATATTCTAGGTGTGTAAAGTATTCAAAATTTTCTTTCTTAATTAAATTGTACCATATTAGTGTTTATGTGGTATACCTGATAAGGGAATATTGATGATATTAGAATTATTACTTGACGCACTCCCTGAAGCAGCGATCCCGACATCATTTTATGATGCAAAGAAGATAATCTATAAATTGGGTTTGAAGTATAAAAAAATTCATGCGTGTCTAAATGATTGCATGCTTTATTGAGGAGAAGATGCGAACAATGAAATTTGCAAGCAATGTAACACCTCAAGATGCAAGCCAGAACGGAAGGGGAAGAACAAGAAGAAGAAACATGTGAAGATTCTCATATATTTTCTTTTAAAGCCGTGACTTCACATATTGTATTTCTCAAGTAAAACAGTTGAGCACATGAGGTGGCATGCTGTTGAAGCAAAACCTGATGGTAAGTTAAGACATCTGCATGATTTTGAGGTCTGTAAGGGGTTTGATAAAGAATTTTAAGATTTTACGGTGGATCCCAAAACCATACACCTTGCTCTGGTGATTGATGGATTCAATCCTTTTGGGAACCTTTACACAAGTTACTATATTTGGCCTGTGGTGTTAGTTCCATACAATTTGCCTTCACAAATGTGTATGAAGCAGAACTCATTGATTTTGTTTATGATCATCCCAGGAAAGAAATCACCAAGCAATGATATTGATGTCTACCTGCAATCTTTGATAAAGGAGCTGGTTAAATTGTAGAATGATGGGATTGAGATATACGATGCATATGATAAGGAACTGTTCAAATTGCGTGCAGCTTTGATATAGACCATAAGTGACTTTCTGAGGCTTGGAACTTTAATTTATCTGGATGGAACATGCATATTGGAGTGGCTTGTCTCGTGTGCTTGGAAGTATTGCTTCATTGATCATTACCGATTCCTTGATGGGAAGCACAAATTTAGACTACAAAGGAATCATTTCGATGGAAAACAGGAAAGAAGATTACCACATGTCATTTAAAGTGGTTCCAATATTCTGAGTCAACTTGATGATGTTCATTTTGAGTTTGGAAAAAGGATGATTCAGAATGAGGCGAAAGGAGATCACGTAGTACTTTGGATGTTGACGCGGTTCAGCAATGGCGGAAGAGGAGTATATTTTTTACTCTTCCTTATTGAAAGACTAATATATTACGTTACAGTCTTGATCTGATGCATACTGAAAAGAATGTGTGTAATAACGTTCTATACACTTTATTGAATGAGTCTAGGAAGTCCAAAGATCATCTTCGACCTAGAAAGGATTTACAGTCCATGGGAATTCATCAAGATGATTGGCCAGATGATAATGATAAGTTTCAATAGTAAAATTTACCTTAACGAAGCTGAATAAGAATATATTCCTCTCAATATTGAAGAATATTAGGGTCCCCGATGGATATTCAAGCAACATGTCAAGATGCATTGATTTGCAGTCTCAGAAGGTATTTGGATTAAAGATTCATGACTTACATGTCCTTATGCAACAGTTACTATTGTTGGCACTAAAAACACATTGCCTCTAGAAGTGTCAACGATGTTGGTGGAGCTCTATTCATTCTTCATAAAGCTATGTGCAAAGGTTCTTGTCATTAAGGAGTTGGATCAACTGTAGCAGCAGATAATTCTCACACTGTGTCATTTGGAGATGATAAAGATTAATCTTGAATATCTTTTGGAGTTTGAATTTTATGATTAATAAAGATTAATCTTGAATATCTTTTGAGATTTGGATTATCAATATTAATAAAAGATTAATCTTGAATATCTTTATATCTTTATCAAATTTGGATTTTCAAGATTAATAAAAGATTAATCTTAGATTATGGTGCTCTCCATGAGTTCTATAAATATAAGGATTCATGTGCAAGATAAACATGCAATTCGAATTTAATTTTGAGCCACAGAAACCCTAGAGAGAGAGTGAGACGTGAGAAGTGCTAGTACGCTGTGATTGTTGAGAACTGTTCGCATGGATACCGGTAGAGGGAGACGATCAGAGGCGTCGGCTCCTTGAGATCGTGTGCAAGAACACAAAAAGCTTGTGAAGGCTGTGGGCATTGGGAACCAAAAGATAACCAAACGCAAAGGAATTCAAGAACCCAAAAAGATATTACAATATCTCCTCGATCGAAACGCCTTTGGCAGATCCATACGTGTGATTAGAAAATTTTAATTGTAATTGTTTCTTCCGCTGCTTGTACGTTATAATTCCTACATCAACTTCTCGTATTTTAGTAGTGGTTCCTTACCCACTGCAAACGTGTCAAGCTCTAACAGCCGCATTCCACTAATTTAGTAGCGGTTTTTGTCCACTACAAATGTTCGATCGTAATCCCCTCTTTCTTCTTTATTTTGCCATGGTTGATAAAAAATGTTGCAAATATAGTAGAATTTTATACTATGTGTGCCGCGGGTTCTGTAAAACCGCTGCTAACCCAATTGTCACACTGTGTTTTACAGCAGTTTTGTAAACCGCTAGTACTTGTATTTGTATGCATAAATAACCGCTATTAATACCACCTTTTTTTGTAGTGAATTAGTGGAGATGAAAGTAAGATGAGCACACACCAATTTATCCTATTTTGGCATTCTCTGGCTTACATTCTATCCTCAAACTTCTCTTTTAGACTTGGAAACCATCATCACTCAAGTTGAGTGATAAAACATGAGTGAATTCACAAAATTTTCAAAATAGATGAACTTAATTTAAATTCTGCAAAATCTAAAAACTTTTGTTATCATCAAAATATGAATATTAACATTATACATGTGTGTTTGCATATTCATAATTGGGAGAGGCTTTTATATATATATATATATATATATATATGCTGTGCACTGATTTTCACACATACGTACACATGCATATAGATCCTCGGACTAAGATTAAAATTGCAAGACAAGATTTCAAAACTTTTTAATCTTTTCTTCTGATCTCTCTTATGGGTTCCTTAAATGCAAGCTTTGCTCTTTCCCATATGAGATCAGTGCAAGTTAATATGAAGATAAGTTCAATAGAATATTAAATTCACAATTATAAACTCATAATAACTTCTGATCTCCATTCCAAAACCTTGAAAGCAAAATGTAAAGTAATAAGGGAATTTAAATATTCCATATTAGGCTTGGATCATCTCGGATAGGATGAGAAAGAAGGTAGAGACTAAACAACATGTAAAGGTAGAAGTTAAATAGAGCTAGGTCATACATATAAAATACCTTAGATGGAAAGTGAAACTACATCATACCTTGGTTAGCGTGCCAATAATGTGTTATGAAATTAAAGAAAGAAGAGTAAAGAGTATGAAGTATGCAGTACATAAGTGATACATTTAATTTATGTATAACTTTATAATATCAGAGTAAATCAATTTCTATGATTACATGAGATAATATACATATATAAAAGATAATGAGGGATTATAGGAGATATAAATATCCACATAATATTCATAATAGCTAGATATTTATAATTTGCTCTTGAGAGGAATTTTTAGCAACGATTCAAAAATTTTATGGTGAATTTAATGATACGAAGGACAAAATTTGCCTTTTACACATACTTAAAACTCAACGTTTTAATCTCAAGCGATTAGTAGTGTTTTTTTATATATAGTGAAATTTGCTATTAGGCTATTTTCTTATTTGGTAGCCTTTGGCATCCATATAATAATTCAACAAATATAAATATTAGTGGATACTCTGAGACACGTAATAAAAATAGTCTAAAACAACATCACGCAAGCAAACATAAATTAAATTAATCAATGACTTTGCATCTTTTTAAAATTAAAGCACTTATATTCTCTCTCTATCTCCCATTTAGATACTTTTCTTTTTCCATTTCTCACATGCATTGTTTTGAACTCGGATCAGATTCTATGTAACTTTTATTTATTCATTTATTTTTGTCTATGACTCCTTGCTAACGATGAAATAGAAAGCGAGATTATAATAGATCCCAATTGCTTCTTATAAGCCAGACTTAAATTTTGTTTTGGCCCCTGAATAAATTAAAGGGTTAACAGGTAAAATGCCCGTAAACTTAAAAGTAACAGTCATCAGCGTTGAAGAGTTTGTGGTTATTTTTCCAATTAAAGTTCATGGTGCTAAGTGTATATTTGAGAAAGGTTGATAGGTATTTTCACCCCTTAACCCTAAATTAAAGCTGGCATAGAAATAGAAGAAATAACCAATCTGTTTGAAAGGTTGATAATTGTACGGTATTGATATTAGCACCATTTTATGACGGTGAGCATATGAATTACATATATTTAATTATTTATTAATAAATATTTTCTTTAGCTTGAAACATTTTTCTATGTAAAAATTAATAATAAGGGAATAAATGATTACTTTAATAAAATATATGAATTATTGGTTCGAGAGGCTTTAATAAAATGCAATCGATGCTTAGAGTTTAATTATAAGAAAGAAATAATAATATCAAATATATTAAAATTTACAAAAGATAACAAATTTTTCCAATATATAATAATTTTATAGAATTAATATATTTAACAATATTGAGTAAAGTAAAACAATTTAATAAACAAAAAATGCAATTTATTTTTGGAAATGATATTTGTGTGATATTACATGATGATGATGATGATATGATGTGATGGTTGGTCCAATGGAAAAAATTATTTGACCTAAGTCATATAAAGTAAGCTTTATTTGCATAAAAAATTATTACAGAATATCATGCTAATCAAAATTACATCAGTGTATTGGAAAGGTTAAGAATAAATGCGATTTTTAATTTACTTATAATTGATAAGAATAAAGGATAAATTCGTATGTGTGCGCAATAAATATATCATAATACATATCTGCTACTAATAATCATTTTATGCAATAATAAGTAATAGTCATAATAAATATCACACATATTATACAGAATCCATATGTCATTTTAGGCAGAGAAACTCATTTTATGAAATAAATAATTACAACTAAGAAAAGATCTCTAAATATTAAATAATAATTCGGTCTAATAAGATCAAAAGTTTGAAGATTGCAAAAATAAAAAAAAACTATTTTAGGTAAGCTACCTCGATTCACACTCAATAGTGATACAATATATGAATCTCTAGTATAATTTTATGAGATGATCTACACCATTACCTTCACTTCCTTAATATAAAGTCCATTTATATGAAATTATAAAGACCAACATAGTATATATAATCTTTGAAAAAGGTTAAATTGTTAAATTATCGAGAAGGGGTTTTGGGTCCAAAGTTTGAGCTACATTAAAAGATATAAAAAAAAATTTCACCCGAAATCCTCTAAAGTACCTCCAAAGTTTATTTTTTGTTATAAATTATTAACTCTAACGTTTTATTACTCAAAGAAAAAGATGAATACATACATGCATGCATGCCTTTTGTTTATATATATATATATATTATAGTTTTGCCCTCCATATAGGCTTAGATGAAGCCTATAAATGGCAAACATATACAGTGGGATTGGCAGAGAAGGGAGTACTGAGGAAATGGCAAACATATACTGTTTACTCTTTGCTTCTGTTTTAGCTGCTTGCATCATCATCAACAATGGAGCCTCCATTGATGAAGAAACAGAGGCCATAGGAAACAAATCATTGCTAACTGTTTCTCTCCCTTCCCTCTTTCCATCATCCACTTGCAAATTTTTCTCAGGTTCTATATATTCATGTCCAGTCTCCCTCTCTATATTAAACCATCATCATCATCATCATCATCATCATCATCATCATCATCATCATCATATGTAGTTATGACATGCGACCTATGTATATATAAATAATTGATTTTCCATTTATATGCAATACTCCATCAGTTTCTTTTTATAAGGAACACTTACCTAAATTGTATAGATAAAAAAGTTAGTTGATGTCAATAAATACGTAAAAATTGTAACATTTATCTCAAAAATACCTTTATTAATGAGGAAAGAAAATAAGAGAGATAATGGGATATCAATCCTTGGGAATGTGATAATGAATACATATATGAAAAATTTTAGACAAACTCTAAATATTCCTTATAAAAAGGAACAGGTGGAGTACTTTAAGTTTTAAAATTCATGGGATATTTTAGGATTTATATATAATGGCATTGATATATATATGTGTGTGTGTGTACTTTAGCCTTGAAAACTAGCTACTCTAATGAAGTACAAGTCATAATAAGTGATCAATTGTATAGATCAATAATTATATAACTTACTTTGATATACAACTGAACAGGATTGAAGAGAAATTCAAACCTGGAAGTTATACAAAGACATGGGCCATGTTTTGAACAAAGGCATGGGGAAGCAGAGCCTAAATCTCCAACACACATTATTGATATGTTGAGTGACGATCAAGCAAGGGTCAATTCAATTAACTCCAAGCTCTCCAAAAGGTTCACCCATGAAAACATGAAGCATCAGCCAGACTCAGCAAACGTATCGGTGAGGTCTGGCTTGCCCATTAATACCGGCGGCTTCATCGTCACCGTCGGCTTGGGTAGTCCTAAAACGGACTTGTTGCTTATACTTGATACTGGAAGTGATATTACTTGGACTCAGTGTGAGCCATGCATTGTGAGGTGTTACAGCCAACAAGAACCAATCTTTGATCCCTCCAAGTCCACAACTTATTCTCATATCAATTGCTCTACGTCGTCAATGTGCACTCAGATTCTTTCTACAGGAAGTAAATTGACTATTCCTTCATCTTTTTTTTTTTACATGAAATAATATCAAGCTATGCATATCCAGACTCAACGCTTAGGGGTTAAAAGTTGACTCAACCTTTTAATCAAAGTTTTTGACAGGTGCTATTTTACATTTTGAAAATTAATAATACATGTTTCTTAATTTCGTTCAATTTAAAGGTAAAATATTTTTTATTCACATAATATTGTAAGAAATATATAAAATAATTGTTCATAATTTTAAACGAAGTAACTTATACATAGACATTGTGTGCGTTATATGTACTATTTCTATCCTCTCTGTATACAAGTTAAATAACTAATTTATAAATAAATTAGTTATTTGTAACATATGAATGTTCATTTTTCCAAAATACACTATGAGGGAAAAATCATAAATTTAGAACACAAAATGAATAGAGATATTATATTTAATATTAAAGTAAACCCTTTTATTTATTATTATATTGTTGTTGTTACAAGAGCACAAAGGGTTTTTTACCACCCTATCAATAAGTGTTCTTCCCATGATTCGAATTTGTGTTCTTACAAAGGTAAGATTGCTTACCTCATCAATCAACAACAACTTGTTGGTTTTAAAGATTTATTTTATAATTGATAAATTTGAATGTAAAAAGTAATATAAATAGTGATATATTGTTTATTAATATTTATTGAGATAAACTTGATTCCTCCTTTTTTCCTTCCAATCCAGAATATCAAGAATGCGCGAATTCCACTGAGACATGCATATACAAGAGTGAATACGCAGACGCCTCCTTCTCCATTGGCTTTCTCAGCAAAGAAAGGCTCACCATCGGCTCCGGTGACACTTTCGACAACTTCTTGTTCGGTTGTGGCCAAAACAACGGTGGGAATACGTTAGGCAACGTCGCCGGCATACTTGGCCTTGGCCGTGGTCCGATCTCCCTCGTCCAACAAACAGCCAATACTTATAACAAAGTCGTCTCCTATTGCCTCCCTTCCACCACTAGCTCTGTCGGCCACCTCACCTTCGGAATTGACAGAGTTCCTAACAATGTCCAATACACACCGATCTCCACTTTCATTGATTATCCCACATTATACGGCATCAGTATAACTGGAATCACTGTTGGTGGAACAGAACTTTCATCAGTTTCTTCTACATTGTCGTCGGCCAAAGCGGTAATTGATTCCGGCACTACGATCACGAGGCTTCCACCGTCGGTGTATGCTGCGATGAGATCGGAGTTCCAGCTAAAGATGGCGATGTATCCGAGGGCGAGCGGGTCACTGATACTGGACACGTGTTACGATTTTAGTGGGTATGATACAGTGGAGATTCCAAGGATAAGCTTGGTGTTTGGTGGTGGCGTTAAGCAGGACCTGGGAGTGAGTGGGACATTTTTTGTTGTGAGTATGGAGCAGGTGTGTTTGGCTTTTGCCCCGAATGAGAGTGAAGAGGATATAATGATTATGGGAAACGTTCAGCAGAAGACAATAGAGGTGGTGTATGATCTTAATGCTGAAAGGCTCGGATTTGGGCCTCCTGGTAGCTGCGACTGAAATAACCATTAAAATTAATTATGAAAAAATTATTGATATGTTCAATCTCAATTAATGTTTTATGTGTGTTTGCATTATACAAGGGTTTGAAAAGTAAATCCAATGGTTTTTGAATAATGCTACTTGTAGTGGGTTTTCATTTTATTTTATTTTTATATATTGATAAAATATGGAGTATATTGATGTTAAGTTTACAGTAAAAACTTGAAGTCAAGTTTTTATAGTTGAAAATTCAAATCATTCTTAATTCAGTCTCTCAAAATTTTTTTGATATTATACTTTATATATATGGTAAATACCTTTAGAAAACACTAAATTAAAGTCGATGTAAGCATAAAACCGGACAAATAGTAATGAAAGTTAATGAAACTTTTCAATTCAAAATTACACATTCCAAGGTTTAAGACAAGTCCTAGTTTGCTAAACTTGAATGTATACAATGAAAGATATGATTTCTCTGTTACAATGTGATTTAACCAAGAGGGGGTGAATTAATCAGATTCAAAATTTTATAACTTAAAGCAACTGAAGATAATATAAGATTCTAGAAATGTAACATCGAAAAATGAAGGTAGAAATCAATACGGTGATTTATTCTGGTTTGGTCATTCTAACCTACATCCAGTCCTCATGACACCTGTGAGATTTGCAAATTCATTATGAATCAAGATTCCCAGGCTCTTGAAGCCTTTACAAGGTGAAGTCACACTACCCATCACTAACTCAAGAAAATAGAGAATATCACTCCCTTTCAATTTGTGTAATCTATGCAACCTCCTCAAGATTTCTCAATCTTGAGTTTCTCTTAGTAGTATAATGTATTTGACAAAATAGAAATTATCTCAAAAGTATTGAATGCTAATCACTGAAGAATAAATGCTCTCGTTTTCGACAATAAGGATATTTTGTTTAATATAATTTTACTCTTTTTGCTCTTTACTTCCATCTTGCGGTCCATTTTTTCTTCGGAAATCTTCGGTCTTGATCGAGTTTTTTGTTTAAACTTTGAAGTCTTCTTTTTTCACATTCAATTTGTCTAATTGAGTTCATTCAAGTAGGAACGCTTCATGTGAGTTCATAGCTTTCTTTGTTTAGCATTTTTTTATAGTAAGAATTTTGAAATTCATGTAGTATTTTTTTTTATTTTTCCATTAAAATATCCATTTTTTTCATTTTGTTTTGCGCCACTTATCATATTGCTCATCCAGCACCACCTGCCACAAGAGAATCAATCGGCATGTCAATTTTGCACCACTTTTCTTTTTTAATTAAGGTAGTGTTTGTTAAGGGGAAGGAGAAGGAATGTGAGGTTTTATGAGGCCCTCCCTTTATATGGTTTGAATTTTTTTGAGGGGAGGGGATAAAAAATTACCTTATCTCTCCCCTTCCCTCCCTCTTTGTTTTTTTAACCTCCAATTTGGGGGTTTTGAAGGAAGCAAAAAATATTGGACTAAAATGCCCTACCATATTTTAGTTATTCCACCCTATACCCTCCCTCACATCTTTGACTTCTCCTCAGCCTACTCGAATGCACCCCTATCGGCACAATCATCATCAGATACCCTCCCTCATGATGGTTCATACCCACTTTGAGTGAACACAGTAAGGCCTTAATAAATTAAGTGACACGGTGGCACAATCTCAACCCATTGGTTTTTATATTTAAATATTTAATTAAATGAACACGGCAGGGCCTTAATAATTGTTTTAATTAATTAAGTAGAAGGAGAGATTAATTTTTATGAGTGAAAACTAATTTAAATAAATTGTACCGGTAAATAAATATAAATCAACATATAAAGGTAAAATGGTAAATTGCTTATTAATTTCCCTCCCTTCCCTTCCTAAGCCAAACAAAAGATAATTAAAAATTCTTCAATTTCCTTCCCTTCTAACTAAACCAAATAAGGTAATCTCATACTTTTCTATCCCTTAACCTTCCCTCTTGTCCATCCCCTTCCTTTCCCATCCATCCAACCAAAGCATAAGATTTCACAAACCTTGATATTCTTGTACTAAATGACTTTCCACACATAATTGATCTAATGGAGTGAGGCAAAACTAAACCCTTTAGGTCTCCAGTTCAATTGTCAGAGAGGACATGACATTTCATTTCAATTGGGAGGGTCAGTCGCAACCCCAAATTAAATTAGTCAATTGATCAGATACTTAATAATATAATAAAGAAAAAATGCTGGATAAAGGATAGTAGTACCCAAAAAATGAGTCGTCCAATAATGGACCCAAAATGATAAGAGAAGCAACTAAGGTGTTTGCACTCATGCTGAATAGGACACCACATTGTCCACCATCAGCATTAATGCACAAGTGTGGTTTCACATTCAACTTTCATGTAATCCTTCTTCAGTATTACAGTTTTAACAGGATACATACGTAAATGAGTTTTTTATTTGTAAAATAAAAATAAGATTGAAAGAAAAGAGGGTTATTGACCCATGAACTGCTAACAAATCTCAATTTAACACCATAGATGAGAATATAAACTAACATGGGTCAATGGTAAATGTCATATTTAGTGGGGGAAAGACGGGTTTTATTAGGGCACAAAGTCACAGACTTACCCTAATGAAGATCCTCAGTTTCATCCAAAAGATTCATGTAACTCATGCTTGGGATCCGAAGTTTTAAGAAAACACAATTCAAACTATTCAACTTCATTCTTGCAATCACAGTATCTTAAATGGATCACAAACTTCAAGGAGCTAGAGCTTAGCAGAAGCACACTTACTCAAAGGGTATGATATGGAACAAAAGAAGAAACAAGATGTCAATCACATTATAAAAATGGAAAATGAAAATTCTAATCATGGTACCAAATTAACAATGAGGACTTTGAAAAATCAGACTCTAGGGTTCCACCGCGGTCACCTGTTGCCATTCCCCATCCACGGCTTCCTTCCATAATGTCACATTGTTGTTTCCATCAGCAACAGCCAAAATGTTACCAGTCAGTGACCATGAGACCCTCCAAACAGGGGTCTTGAAATCATTCAAAACCTTGCCTTCCCACTGATCACCATCTCTGGCCACAGTCCATATAATGACTCTTCCGTCTTGTGACGCGCTAGCAATGGTAGACTTAGGAAGTCCTAGGTTAGGTGCCCATGCGACATCTCGAACCCAATCAGTATGCATTTGAAGAGCTGGGAAACAGTCCATCTTCCAATTCCCATTGTAGAGCTTCCATACCTTCACAGTATTGTCGC
>JANTPZ010004999.1:0-24937 GCA_025593235.1 Vachellia pachyceras | reverse complement strand
CCATAATGTCATGAATTGTGTAGGCAAGAGTTTGGTGCAAGGGATTAATTTTCCAAATGGTCAAGAAAGCATTCAAGCTAAAGGAAAATTAAGAGCTACAGGTAGCAAGACCATCTAACCCTAATCTAAATTGTTTTGAAAATAATTGATGAAATATGCATGACTTGTTGAAATTGATGATGATAAAGGTGTGAATGTGTGCTTTATAACCTATGGCCATTTGCATTTATATGTTACATGTTGCACTTTTATACATTCACACATATGCTTAAAGTTGTCATGCAATTGGTGAAATGTGTTAGATAGTTTTGCTATTGAGATTATTTGTGTAATATGTAAATTAAATTCTTACATATGGGGTAGCTATGAAGTAGTGAATGCATTCTTTAGATATTCACAAATTCACGGTTGATCATGATCAAAAGAAGCCTAAAAGTTAGTATGTCAAATTATGAAGTTAGAAAGTTATAATTTTGACTAATTGTCCAATGTGAAGTTGGTCAAACCTCCTATTTTGACCTGTCGGGAAAAAGAGCAGTTAAACTCCAAATGAGTTGAAATTTTACAGAAAAATATTTCACATTTCAAGATTTAAAACAAGCTAAATAAAACTGAATTTGGAGTTTTGTAGAGAAAGTAATGATGTTCCAAAGTTTGAAGAAAATCGCAGAAAAACATGGGAAAATTGAAAAATTACCAATTCAACAGTGCATCTTTACGCATTAAAATGTATCAAATGAGAAAGTTAATGACCCAATGATATTTTTATCATGTAGAGGAACTTATAAGCTTCAAATACAAATTGGAAGCACTCAATTTCAATTTTTCTAGAATTAGTTATGAATTTTTAAAGTTGGCCTTAAAAGCTGTGAATAGTGACATAAATAGTAACCCTAAACTTGAAAATTTATTCTTCACTCTTTGATTACTCTACGTCACTAAAAGCCTAAAGGTGCTTCCAAATAGATATAAAATGAAGATAAAGGCAAGGTTAAGGTGTGTTACACCTGCAAGCTACGGTTTTGTGGAGGCATGAAGAGGTTGCTGTGGAACTTGCACTGTAGAGACAACAGCATTATTGTGCAATCCAGAATCACCAGGGACTTGTTTTAATGTTACACAGTATGTGTTTTGGGATAATGTTCCTCCTTCTCAAGCTACTAACCAAGTTCTAGCTGATGGGCACCATGACTTTCAGGATTTTATTAGTTTGCCACAGTGGATATCTATTTCCACATGGAGGGATTGGTGCTTGTCTTTTGTCCAAGCCTTCTTTGCAAGTTTAATTGATGCAAAAGATACTAATCTTGCGCCACTCATCTCTTCTACAATATATGTCTTTAATCTTAATACACTTGCTTCAGGTTTACAACTATTTCTGCACTTTGAGTTCATTTTGCATATCTATAGGAGTGTTGCTTTTTGTTATAATGAGGACTTGGTGTCTAGACAATCTGAAGTGTATAGATTATGCGGTAGTTTAAGTGTTGTCTTCAGCACTTTTGCTCCTCTATACCATCCTTTTGCAGTTTTAGCGGCGTGTCGAGTGCAACATGATCGTAAGTGGCTTCATCGATTGCTCGTTCACTGGGATGGTCCCATGGATGACTCCTTGGAATTAGAGGAGGATCTTTGTCGTTTAGCTCCATCCTTGAACCTTGAGGACAAGGTTCCTGTTTATAAGGGGGTATTGTTATGGATCAGAAGGAGACAGATACGAATATGGCCACGAAACAAGACACAAGTAGTGGACAGGCCCAAAATCAGGTGGGCCAATGAGGAGAAGCCTTCGAATGAGGAAGAAGCCGCTGAAACTAAGAGAGATAGAAGATGAGATATAAATAAGGAGGGCAACAACACGAGGAGGGTGTGCAAGTATTTTGGAAAACGTCTCTCCTCTCTCTGGATTACTTATCTTTTCTGTACCTCCTCCCTTGATTGCTTTTCTGTTATTGCTTTCTTTTAGTAGCTTCTGCTTCGTCTGCTACCATCGCCTGCGTTGTAACGATGCACTAGCTTGAATTCTTCATTGTATTGTTTCTGATTTGAAGGAATATACATACATACATACATACATACATACATACATACATATATATATATCAGTGCTTTCCATCATTCAGGTCTCAGTATATCAGTGATAGCCATTACAAAAACTTTCAGTTTTCAAAAGATAAACTTAACCAAAACGTGCTTTATTATGTGTTAAGGGGATGCGGTGTTATTTTTCAATGGAATGCGACAAGTTTAAGCTTATAAGATAAGCTTGTTGTTACGTAAGGACCAAGGGAAATAAAATAATCCTTTGTCCAATTAAATAAAACGCCCCATCTCAGCATTTGTCCTTCATTTTCAAAATGAACCAGAAACAAGTGAGAGAATACCAGAAGGAAGAAGACGGGAAGAGAGGACGAGGAAGAGAAGGAAGAATGTGCCATTCCTACGTACGTACATGCAAAGCCTCTAGAGACTTTTACTAAGTGAAATGGATGTGAGATGTCATACTTGTATTATCCGTTTTAATAGAAGTCCTACTTCTCACATCGATTTTTACTAAAAAGGATGTGAGAAGTAGGCTTCAAATATCAGATGGAGCCTCTAGAGACTCCGTACTGTTCCAATATATCAACTTTTACTATATATGGAGCTTCTAGTGGCTCCCTACTGTTCATTAAAGCTCCCCAGAGTAACCTAGAGTGATAAAAGTTCAATCAAATTATATTATACTAGGCTAAATCCATAATCCGACAATCACTGACATCTTAGATTTGCCTTAACTATTAAACGATAAGAGAAATTTGAGAATAAAAGAGCCACACATGAGTTTCCCCAGAACTCCCAAATTTCTCCAATTGGGATCCTAAATCTAACCACTATAAATCGAAAATTTCTAATGGGAATATAATAATTTAGGAAGATTTTATCTAATTATAGACATGCTCAAATCTTCCGGAATCACCCAAAAGTTGCATTGGGTTCATGCCCTAGCAAAGAAAATCTCCTCCTCTTCATTTTTTCTCTTAGGGGACTGGTGTTATTTGTATCCAGAATCACCTTTTAAAATCTAGGTTTTACTTCGGAATTCATAAAAGTTATTCTCTTAAAATCTATTCGCCAAAACCTAAGTTTTGTCTTGAACTCCATAAAAGTTATTTTCAACCGAACTTCTAAATAAGCTCTAATTATACTTCTCATTCACCACAGCAAACGTGACTTAGACCATAAAGATATTTTCTTTTGAATAAAATAATACATATACTACGACAAAGTTATGATATTTTTTAAAATAACATTTAATTAATGTAATAATGATAATGATATGAAAAACAATTTATATCTAGCATATATAACATAATAAATATAAAAATAAAAGTAAATTACATAAAACATGTGTTTAAAATAAAATGAATATATATAATTATTTAATAAAAAGTTAAATGGTTCAGTTATATTTTAAAAGTAATTATAATTTATTATATATAATATAAAAATTTTATAAATAAAAATATTCAATCTTTTTTATAAATATATTTCCCTCTTTTTTGAATATTTATTTTCTTACATATATGCGTTGGTAATTCCTTTTTCATTTTTATAGTTAATTCTTTAAATTTTGAAGAATTAATTTCCATTGTTTGGGAAGACTGTAAAAAAATATCTACAAGATGAATTTTTCCCCACGCTCTGATGGTTAGAAGTTATCGTCTAGAATTTAATTACAAATCAATGATATATATATATATATATATTATCAGGGATGAGCAATTTTTTTTTTTAATATAGAGCAATGTTGATATCAATAGAAGTAAAACCCACCTCCCATAATTGAATAATATACATGATCTCTGTCTCTCTATGTATATATTTAAATTTATATTGGTAGGAATGAGCAATGTTTCTTTTAATAGAGCAATGTTTCTTTTAATAGAGCAATGTTGATATCAATAGAGGTGAAACCCACCTCTCATAATTGAACTATATACAGGATCTTTCTCTCTCACACGCTGTACAACTACCATCTGTTTTGGGAAGTCTATATATCACTTTTATAATACGCTTAATGTTATTGGGCTTGTTTGAAATAACGTTTTCAAAAAGCAAACGCACATTCAACATTATTTTTCTACAAAATTAAATGAGATAATCTCTTTCACATATTTACCTCGGCTTGCGTAAAAGTATTTATCTACCGCGTTCCCAAACGGACACATTATTATCCTCTACTTTTTGTTTTTCTTCTGTATTTTTAAGGAAAAGGTAAAATGATATTAAAAATGAAGGAAACAGAGTACCATATAACAAGTTGACAAAAAGTAAATCTAAACAAGTTGTAAAATCTTTAGAAGGTTAAGCTGCAACTCTTTTTTCAGAAATTTAAAAATGTCAATGATTACCGCCATTTCTTTAACAATTACTGTTAGTTTTTTAACTAAATAGAGCTATATTGTTTCTGAGGGGAAATTAAGAAACTTTCAGAGTAACGTTATGCCATTACTCCTGAGGGGGAACTTTTAAATAAATTTAAACCTTAACCCTTTTTAAAATAATATATAACCATGGTGTTGATATCTACAAAGTTAATTATATATTGTCCCATTGAACACGCAAGAAAATGAAAATGAATTTGAAATCTACCTCTCCTATCTCCATTAAACTTTCTATCTAACCTCCCTTACGGTATCAACTACCTTTTGTGCAGGGGAGCCCATATATTATGTTCATAATAAAATGAAAATGAATTTAAAATTTACCTCACCTATCTCCATTAAGTTTTCTATCTAACCTCCCTAACGGTATCAACTACCTTTTGTGCAGGGGAGCCCATATATTATGTTCATAATAAAATAAAAATGAATTTAAAATTTACCTCACCTATCTCCATTAAATTTTCTATCCAACCTTCCTTAGGGTGTCAACTACCTTTTGTGCAGGGGAGCTCATATATTATGTTCATAATAAAATGAAATTGAATTTAAAATTTACCTCACCTATCTCCATTAAATTTTCTATCCAACCTTCCTTATTTGTGCAGGCGAGCCCATATATTAGGCTCATAATAAAATGGCAACGAATTTAAAATTTACCTAACCTACCATTAAGTTTTCTATCTAACCTTCATTACGGTATCGACTACTTTTTGTGCAGGGGAGGATAGGAAGCCCATATATTATGTTCATTAGATTATTATTAAATATATTACAGGGGAATTATTATGGAATCAAAATCGAGTAAAGATTTAATTATTAAAAAGTCTATAGTTGTAGTTACTCCTTTCACTGGAACTTGTTATTATTGTTTGTTCATCAATTGTCATTAGACTCTAGAGTGATTAAGTTCCATCCTTGCAACCTCATATTAATTCCCCCTATCTCGCACTTTGTTTTTGTGCAAGGTTAAGTATATTGCGCGATTTGACACCTCACACTCGCTATAAAATGAGGATAATTGATTCCTTCTCCATACTCCAATCCCACGGACACTAAACCCAAACACGCCACCATGCAAGCTTCCTCTCTCTTCATGTCTGCCAACTCCTCTATGTCCAAACCACCTCGTTCTTCGGCACCATTGAAATTAAAAAAGGACTCCTCATTGCCTCAAGAGAAGAAGGAAGTTTTCGATTCACTTGAAAGCTGGGCTTCACAACAACTTCTCCCCTTGCTGAAACCTGTGGAACAATGTTGGCAGCCACAAGACTTCTTACCCAACTCATCGATACTATTGGATGAGTTTACCGATCAAGTAAAGGCACTGCGTGATCAGACAGCCAGGCTTCCTGACGAGTACTTCGTGGTATTGGTGGGTGAAATGATAACGGAGGATGGCTTGCCCTTGTACCATAGCTTGCTAGGCAGTTTGGATGGATTAAGGGACGAGAGTGGATCAAGCCAAAGCCCTTGGGCTATATGGAGTCGATCTTGGAGTGCCGAGGAGAATAGACATGGTGATTTACTTAGAACTTATCTCTATTTATCTGGTAGAGTTGACATGCGGATGATCGAGAAGACCATGCAATACTTCATAAGAAATGGCACAGTGAGTTCTCTAAAATAGTATGTTTGCTCTTGTACACTGCTTCATAAGAAATGGCACAGTGAATTCTCTAAAATAGTATGTTTGTTCTTGTACACAAAGGATTTAATTCTTCCATTCTTATTTAATCTCAATTAGTAGAAAAGTAATTAAAGGTTTGGTAACTAAATATTCTCTAAAGATGATAGAAAATGTCCTAAAATGTTATAGAGAAGTGATAAAATTGTTTTTCCAACAAACTTCATAAATTAGTTTAAATATACTGATATTCATCCACAATCACTTGCTGAACTCAAATAGTGAGCTATGAATCCATTATCAACCTCATTACTGAATACTTCTTCTAATTTTATACACGCCCTTTTTCTTTATGATATATTTTTTTGTGGGACGCTCGTGTATTTTAATTTTTATCTAAACTGCAAAACACATTATTGCATTCACAGTTATTGATATTAATGATTGAGATGATTTTAGGATCTAGGATTAGAGAATAACCCTTATTTAGGGTTTGTATACACTACATTTCAAGAGAGAGCCACTGCTATATCACATGGCAACACAGCTCGTTTAGCTAAGGAAGGTGGTGATCCAGTGCTTGCGCGCATATGTGCCACGATTGCTGCTGATGAAAAGCGCCATGAGGCTGCTTACGGAAGGATTGTGGAGAAGCTTCTAGAAGTGGACCCGAATGGAGCAATGATAGCTATTGAAGATGTGATGCACAAGGGAATCAAGATGCCGGCTCATCTAATGTACGATGGACAAGACTCACAATTGTTTCACCACTGGTCCCAAGTGGGACAACGGCTAGGAATATACACTGCTAATGACTACATAGGCATTGTGGAGTTCTTAATTGAACGATGGAAATTAGAGAAGTTGGAGGGCTTAACAAGTGATGAAGGAAAGCGTGCACAGGATTTTGTGTGTGGACTGGCACCAAGGATGAGGAAGATCCTAGAGAGGACCAATAGGATAGAACCGCTTTGTACCAAGTTTAGCTGGATATTCAATAAGGACATTTCTATATGAAATGAGCCTCATTATATATGCTGTTATAAATTTGCAAGGTTGAGTGGTTGTAGTATGTGTTTGAGATTAATGGGCTCTTTAAATTAAAATATATTCTAAATTAAGTCATGTATTTTGTATTTGTGAAATATCAGGACTTTCTCTATTTACTTTCATCTTGCGTTAAGAATCACACTAGTATTAATAAGCTATAGAAATGTGTGTGGTTCAAAACATTAAATTCTCCTAAGACTATAAATCAGTAACTTAATCTACTAACCAGTTGATGAAATGAGGTTAAGGCTCATTATTGCCTCAGAAGTTTTCGCTAATGATCACTGGGCACCCAAAAGTTTTTATTGGATCAACATTGCTTGGAAGTTTTAAATAGATTCAACATTGCCTCAAAAGTATAAAAATTAGCAATTTACCCTCACCATTAGTTCTCACACAACATTATTTCATAGGTCCAAGGCATTTCTAAGGCTACAACCCATTATTTATCATTCGGTACACATCAAATATGCAAAATATTACATTACAATGAATCTATGTAACTGATAGAAATTGTAATACATTTTATCAATCATGACATAACATTGTCATGTAATACCCATTCTCATTCCACTTACTTTTGCTCTTTGCCCTTGCTCTTTATTTGAAGGCACATAACCTAGCATGGTTAGTTATAGGAAGGATAAGATTCAAAGAATCTTAGTGGCAAACAAACACTACCCATTATATGTGTCATAGCTTGACAATTATAACACGCCTGCAACTTATCAACTTCTTCAAAATAACATGTTTAAAAACTATTATGCATAACTTATAAAACATTTAAGTCTATAATATGTCTTACACATGATCACATATATAAATGCATGATTTCTCTTATTATATAAACATAAAAACATGTCAATTCATACAAGTATACAAGAGTAGGGTAAAGTTTGTTACTTTTGAACTTTACCATCTCACTCTTACTTTCGTTGTTTCCCTTTCTTTCCATACTATGGGCTTCATTGTACAAGCTTCCATTCCCACTTGCATAGTGTCCAATGCGTAACGTCCCAAAATTTCCATAGTGGAAATAAAGGCTAAACAAAGAATTAAGAGGTACTTAAAGGGTTAACAGAGCATAAGAAACCTTAAGAAGGGGTATAAGTGCATGTTGTCAAGTAAGGGCATAACGGTAATTATGACAAAAGTTAAGTGCATTTTGATAATTTTGCCCAAAATGTGAAGAAAATTGCCCAAGGCACAGAAATGTGCAGAATAATTTCCTAAAACACATTTGAGGAGAGATTGAGGTTAAAAAAAGTAGAAATAGCCTCAAAATGGATTTTTAGTAACTAAATATTTGCCTAATTAAGGGATTTTGGAGTCAAATATAATTATTTAAAATATCAAGAGGCCTCAAATAATTTAGTAAAAATTGGGGGGATGGTTTAAGAAGTATGTGAATTTATAAAAATAGTTTTTAGGATGAAGTTCATAGCAGGTTTCTTGAAAGAAAATAAAAAGAGCAAGTTGGCCTGGAAAAAGAAAAAAAATACATGAAATTTCGGGAAAAGCATTTCCAAAAAGAGTTTAAGGTTGAGAAAAATATGATTAGTACCTATTGAATTATGGAAATTTCTCATGATATTACATTGGTCAAGTGATAAGAGGATTCTCCAAAAAAAATTCCCGAACTAATTATGCTTAGCCTCCAAGTAAGTTATTTTGAGGGAGAAAAGTAAATAATTAAATTGAGAGACTTGAAGGTAATTCCAAATGCCTGTGTTAGTATACCGTATGAAAGAGCATAAAGAGGTGGTAATTGTGAGGTGAATTTGTTAATGAAAAGTTACTTTTTTTATCATATGCTAGCGGAACCCTGAAGACGGAACTTTGCTGGCAAGTTTCTTAAACATGCCCTCAAAGTGGTTAAAGCTTCCATAGCAAGCCAAGATGGTTACTAAAAGAGGAGAGGGCACAGTTTGCAGGAGCGAGCCAAATCGCAGAAAGAAGAAAAGAGAAAGAGGAGGCGCACAGAAGAGAGAAAGTGCAATCTAGCCAAATCCGAGGTAAAGGTTCGATTTTAGTACAAAACCTTCCTATTCTTCAACCTTCTAGCCTCTACGCTTATCTAATCGGTTTATTTCTTCCAGTTTGGTATATTTGATGTCTAAGTACTTTTACCATAATTTCCACTAAAATTCCTTATTCTTGGATAAAGCTCCTTGAAATCCTCTTTTAATTAATTATACATTACTTTGGTATGAAACCATTTTTATAAATTTACATAAATATTAAAATGTATTTCCTCTGTTTTTGTCCAATTATTTAAGATCTATTGGTATTTTTAAAGTTACATTTAGCTAATAATACTTTATTTAGTCAAAATTTAATAAATATTTAAAATTCATTTTTTAGGTAACTTATGCTATTATGCCTCAAATATACTTTGGAGAATTAGTTTTTACCTTTCTATATCTCCAGGAAATTTTCCTCAAATTCTCGGCATAATTTCCCAAATTATCCTTATGAACTCAAAATTTTTAGAAATTACACTTTTACCCAAATTCGGGATGGTGGATGCACAAAGCTATTTAGGTGAGTCCCCTATTTTTTTTGGCCTTTGGTTAACTTTTAACTTCATGTTTTATCTTTATTTTGGAGGGTAGAATGTTCCCTTTAAATCATGTTATTTTCCAAAACATTTTTGGGACACTTGCCCAACTGGGCTTGGTAGCCCAACTTTATAAGTCAATCCTTTGGTCCAAAGTTCCTAGAAGTCCTAATGCTATACAACGGAATTGTAGCAAATTTTGAGGATCGTAGTAGACCTTTTTAGAACAAGATTTGATCAAGTGGTGAATTGATCGGATTAAAAATTTTATAACTTAAAAGAACTAATAAAACCTAATCATAGTTTAGAAATGTATCATCAAGAGAGAAGAATGAGGAGATAACCCAACAATTTATTCTGGTTTAACCTTTCTAACCTACTTTTAGTTATCAAAACTCTTTTGAGATTTTGAATCCACAATGAGATAAGATTCATAAGCTCTTGCTACCTTTACAAGGTGAAGACCACACTCCCCCTTAATTACTGAAATCACCCTTTAGTCGCATAGGCTTTTAAAATACTAGGTGATAAAAATGTAGTATAGTGTTGCACATCTAGATCGTTACTTGTGAGGAGTTTAATTCAAGCTTTTAAATAGATTAATATTGCAATCAAAGTTATGGAAGGAAACTATTTGGAAAAACTTGATTGTAAAAGCAATTAAATAGCCAGATTTAAATCTAACCATTCTTTTCAGATTTTTTAATTTATAACAATGAAAATTGGCAAATTGGAATTGATTTCTAACATTGAGAAATTCAAAGTAAATCTTGGATTAATGCACGATAATGAAATGTAGCCACTTTGAGTTGACATTAGGCCTTCCTAACTCCACTAAAGATAAGTTCAATCAATTGAGCAGGTTGAACCTTAGCTACCACTAGATTCAAACCTCAAAGTACCTCAATTAATCATCTTGACCAAGCTTCAATTGAAACATTACAACAGCAAGAGGCTCAAAGGAAAAAATCATTCAATTCTTCCAATCCATAAATATAATAAGCAATACATCAATAAAAAAGTTTAGCTCAACTAGATGAAAAGTATTCTCAACCAAGTATTAATCATGATATCTAAACCTACTCTAATAAGCGTTATATATTATTAGTTTTGATGATGTCAAATATAAAAGAGCAAAAAGTTTTTATTGACTTACTCTTATATTTAACGTGCAATCTTTTTAATTGGAGAGTGATGTGTTAAATAACTCAATTTGAAGGTTAAAATGTTTCAAATAAATGTTAAATCATCATACATTGAGTTACACTTCTTTTAAGCTTGATTTGGACGCTTAGATTGGTTCTTGAAGACAATACTCAAGTACAACCTCAAAAACTTAAAGTATGATAGCTTTTGGAGTTTCCTGAAACAACACTTGAAGCTAAACTCGAGTATAAACTCAAGTATTGATATTTTTTAGTCAAAATTTGAGTTTTGATTTATATAGAACTTGAGTTTTGACCTCATTTTTTAGCTCTACTTCACTTCCAGCTTGACATATGTTTGATATTTTGATCGTATATCCTTAAACCACAAGTTTGATTGATTTGAACCCAATTTCATATTAAATAAGACTCAAAATATGATGTATAGGCACCAAGAAAAACATAAAAGCATTTCATATGAAGAAGATACAAATATCTAAACATGGTGGTCAAATTGAACACTTCATCACTAACCTTTGCTTATTGTGGCTATCATATCTTTCTTTACATAATATCTTTAAGACTGATTCTTGTTTAATGTGATAGTAGACTCACAAGGCTTTCAATTGATATATTATTTGCAAATTTTGAAGTTGAATTGAGAGAGTTATGACCATTGCAAATTGAGCTTTGTGCTGAAATCTAGAACTTGACATGATGTATGTTTCAAAACTCTAAGTACAAGCTTCAAAACTTGAGTTTCATGCTCAAAATGGAGTTTTTTACACAATACTTTTGGGAAAACTTAATTTATGGAAGAAGTATTTGCAAAACTCGAGTTATTCCTTACAAGCACGAGTTTTGTGCATTAGAAAACTTGAGTATTGAGATACAAATGTTTTTCCAAAGTTCAAAAACTTTCAAGAAAACTCAAGTGTTGCTAAAACTTTTGTTACAGCTCGAGTTTGGCATAAAGTATTTAATAATTTTAAATATGTACAATATGGGATAAAGATTAGATATCACTATATTTTCTCTTATCACAATGCTGGTTCTGTTAGATCAATGCATATGCCTTCTTTTTTACATTTTCAACATCAAAATTCATTCTTCACTTATTCAGCTTCCTCAAAGGTTGAATTGCTAGTGCTTTAAGATAAAGCTTTTTTTTTTTCATTTTCCTACAAAGCAATATGATCCTCTTTCTTCCTCTGTTATACAATTTTACTTAGATCCATTCTTTGGTAGTATATAAGAACCATTACAAACTAACATGCTCTACCAATTTATTTCATTTCAAAGAATTGAGGATAATAAATTATGACTTCATGCATAAAAGAGATACATTCTTTTTAAATTATGAATGCATAAAAATTTAATTGAGAAACATTGTAATTCATTTGGAGTGCATTTTCATATGTGATACAATGTTCATTCTTAAGGCACAACATATAAAACTCAATAATATGAAAGATAATAGTGTATAAGGTTTTACCGTTGTATGCTTTTACCTTAGGTACTTGGAGGATTGGTTTTTCTCACCCTCTACATCTTTCTAATGTTGTTAGATTTTGCTTTGGGTGACTGCAACTCTCTCTTATGTGATGTAAACTCTTAAAATCTTCTTCTTTCCATATGAGAGAGATCCTATTCTTAGTCACTTCAAGATAGTTGAATGGTACTTCTATGGTAGTCCATTCTTAAAGTTAAACATGTAAAGCTTCATGGCCTTCGTTGCTTCTTATTATTAGTTAACGGATGATCCAACCATTCTCCTTTTGATGTAGATTATGTGAGTCTCCTTTTTCATGCATGAGAACCTCTTGAACCTCTTGAAATAAGTCTGCACGCATGAAGTACTACATGGACATTTTGGTACTCACGAATAATTGGGTCCTTGAATAATAACATTGGACCTTACATGTCCTTTAGGAACCCACAAATATTTATTTCTCACATTCAAATTTCTTCTAATAAAGCAAGTACGAGAAATATGATAAGATTTACCACAATAATTGCACATAATAATATGATGCTTATTATAACTATTTTTGCAAGAATTGTGTTAGTATAGTGGATGAAATCAATTTGTGCAAGTTCTTATATCCAACAATAATTTCTAGAGCATGATTAAAAACATGTTTTTTATAAAGGAGTCAAAAATTAGTTGGAAGACATATTTATGCAAACTTTAGAAAATCATTTTCAATACATGAATAAGAAGAATTGGAACTTTTTACCATAAGTGCATCTTGAGCTTTTGAGAGTGATTGATCATCTTCAAATGCAAGGACCTCTTCTTTGGAATCCACTCTCTTCTTGTTCTTCTGTGATGACCTACTCATGGACATTTTCTAATTGGTTCTTCTACTCTTACAGCTTCCAATTATTCATCAACAATGAATATACAACTTATAAACTTGGATAAGCTGTCAACACTTTCAACTCAAGACACTTGTGAGAACCATAAATACAATCAAGAGTATCCCAAATGTCTTTTTGCACTAGAGTAAAATTCAATTTGTATAAAATACTTTTAGCTAAAGTACCAAACAGAAGTTCCATTGTTCAAATGTTCAAAGAAATTAACTTCTTTTCTTATTTTGCCCAATCCTTTCTCTGTTTGAGATGAAAATCATTTTTGAAACCATTCCACACATCATAATCAAATCCTTTTTATAAAATTTATCATTCTAGCTTTCAAAAATAGAAAAATCAATATGTTTAAAAACTGAAGAATATCATCCAAAAATTTCAGCCATGGATCACTCTTGGGACGGTTAAGTCCTTTGAAGAAGAGACCTCATCATCTCAAATTCAAGTATCAAAACATTTTCTCATAACCTTCAAGTAAACTTGAGTTACAATAAAAGTGTTAGTATTAAAATGCTTTACAAACACTCGAGTTCTGTTGTTAAGACTTGAGTAATGTGATTACTTTTTAGCACTTATATTGTAACTCGAGTTATGAACAAAAGTTGTCATATTTTTCATTACAATACCTTTAGTGAGAACTCAAGTTACTATAAAAGTGTTGTGAAACTCAAGTAATGAACATAAAACTCGTACTACTTCATGACTTTGAATTTTTTACAGATAGTTTTCAAGCAACACTCAGGCATTAAAAATAAAACTTGAGTATTGGCTTTATTTCACAGTATCTTAGTTTGACAGCAAACTTAACTTATTGCCAGTCTTTCCTTTTCATGCTTCATTTATTTAAATCTCATATGCTCTCATAAATGCTTCATCCTTTTACGTAGCAACAAGAAATGGGTCATCTGATGACTGTTTCGACATGGGCTCAACAGACAAATTCACAGACAAAGGCATTCTATATATGTGCTAGAGTCATTAATGCATAACATTGGATATTAAAGCTGAGTGTGGTCGAAACTAAACCCTCTCTCTCAGATATATTTTGACATCTATAAATAAGAGGAAGCAACCAACAGAGAATAGAAGCAAAGTATATGAAGTCACCGAATACAAAACAGAGAGTGTGGATTCGAAGAAATCACCTGACATTAGGATTATAATATTATACTTCTCCATGAGCTTTAGTGTTAATACAATCTTCTTCATAGAGTGAAGAATTTTAAGAATGTAATCATCCCAACCTTCTAAGAGTAACTTAGGATATACCTGAGTGAAACAGAGAGTGTAACCTTCAAGATGGTAGGGGGAGTGATTGTAAAGGTTCTTAAGTAACTATGTTACAAACTTGAGTGGGTTTCAAAAATGCCTAAAAAATTTTATGGGGTTTCTCAAGTACCAACAGTAGGGATTAAGAGCTGTTAGCAATGTTTCACATGCTTACTCCCTCTGTTGGCATGAACTCATCTTCCATATAATCATCCTTCGAGATTTGGTTCCCGTGATATTCGTCTCATGGAGTGTGCAACGCACTAGGATCTAATGGGTTGTCTGATGCATTAGTTCATGCATCTTTACCTCTAAGGCACTTGCTGCTATGAGCTGATTCACTTTTACATTTGTGGCCTTATCTCTTCTTGTCTCGTTATCATTGTCTTAGTTCAGCTTTAGTAGCGAGTTACTTTGTGTGACATCTGTTGTTGCTGGGCCTCACACCTTGACATGTGTTTTGGCTTCTAGGTAAGCTCTATGGGCCCCTTCCCCTCCTTCACTTTAGTAGACAGATTTTTGCTTAGTGTGGGTTGCTCTTGTTTGTTTACTGATCCTACTTCCTCTCTTTCGACCCACTTGATATATCTTTTAGTGGGTTCCTAATTTGAACATATTGGCTTAGTTGCTTTCCATTTCGAAGCCAGTCTAATATGTTATTCTAAGAATCACTACTAGAAAAATCAGATTTAGCGACGGAATTAGCAATGAAAAAATCAGATTTAGCGACGGAAAAAGTCCGTCGCTAAAATGAGGGTCGCTAAATTTAGCGACGGAAAATTTAGCGACAGATTTAGCAATGGAATTATCCATTGCTAATTAGCGACGAACAATTCCGTCCCTAAATTAGCGACGGAATTTTCCCTCTCTAATTTCCTCGCTAATTTAGCGATGGAATTGTCCATCGCTAATTAGCAACGGACAATTCCGTCGCTAAATGAGTAATATTCCATCGCTAAATTTGACAGATCTGTCACTAGATGGGTTGTATTTCCGTCGTTAAATTTAACAATTTCGTCGCTAAATAGGTTAAATTCCGTCGCTAAATAGGTTAAATTCTATTGCTAAATGGGTTATATTCCTCACTAAATGAGTTATATTTTGTCACTAAATGGGCTATATTTTACCATTAAATTTAACAATTTCGTCGCTAAATATCTCACTAATTTTAAATATAAATCAACTGCACATTATAAACAAATTATATTCAATAACACAATTGACCCAAAAATTAAATTTTAAATAGTAATATCAAGTACATAGTATCTTTAATCATAAACATACATTCCAATGTCTAAAAAAAGTCAAAGTTAAAAAATACATATAAAAGTTAAGAGAGTCAAACAATATAATCATTGTTAAATGATTTGGATATGGTTGCTTGTAAGAATTTGAAGAACTAGCTCTGGAGGGTTCATTGTTGCATCCTGGAATCTCTGTATTCACATTGAAGAACTAGCTCTAATTTAATATTATGAAGCTCTCTGTCTCTCTCTTCCGTTCTCCCTTCCAACTGGTGTATCCTGTGCTCTCTATCAAGGAGTTGCTCCTGCAAAACCATATCAATAAATTCATAACAGACTCACAATGACCAACTGGCTAAAAGCATTACATTCAAATATATAACCCAATTCAAGCTTTTTTTCTTGTACTCCTGATGTTCCATGAGTGAAGCCTTGATCTTGAGCCAATCAGCAGGTTTTGGCATTATAATAGCAATGTGCCTCAGTGTTGTTAAAAAAGACAATAAGACAACTAAAAGAGCAATGGGAAATACTTGATGGGATTATATAAATGCCATTACTTGTTCATCTCAAGGACAGATGAAAACATAGAAAATTTTGCTTCAAGTAGTTAAAGTAACTAATTCTCAATTGAACTACTTAGAAACATCCATCTTTTGCAATGAAAAAGTTTATTTATGTTATTTCAACATGACAGAACCCACCTGGATAAGTTTTTTTTATTTTCATATTTAAAAAAATGAAGATTAGCAGAGGAATATGCTTCTTCTTAACTTACCGAAGTATTAAGCAAATATGGCCTCTTGATTGGTTGCTGATTTACTTCCAAGAGAGAGCCTTTGACACAACACCTTTGAAAAGCCACCAAAGGTAATATTAAACACTTAAAATACTGAAAGATAGTTGCAAAAAAGAAAAGGAACAAAAAACATATATTATTTGTTATTTATTTAATCCTAGATTTTAAGCATTTATTACAATTAGAGATAAAGAAATTTACCTCACTATAAAAGAATCTTCACTAGTAGAAATTTCACACAAAGCTGTGTTGGACTCAAAGTGTTGAGCATTTTGCACAAGAATACATATGTTTTAATAATACAGAAGTAATGTATTAGTACAAGTATATCACATTGATAAAACCATTCCAGGTGTAAAGTCCAAACATGAAGAACACATCAAATATAACTAAAACTAGACTGACCACATTTACTTCTGTAGTATGGCCACAAGATTCTGAGAAAACATAATAGGAGAATGAGTAGCTTAGAGAAACATATATTGATTAAATTATGAATAGAAGTTAACTATTGAAGGCATCTAAGCTTACAAATTTTATAATCAAAACCCAGAATAAATTGGTAGAGATGAGCTAAAGCTCAAGGAGATTTCCATTTTGAAGAATATGCAGCATTACGATATTTATAAAACACAGCAAATTCTCTTGGTTATGGAGTTTGTGAGAAATATTTGACAAATTAACAAATAAAAGAAACATAAATAATGATATATTACAAGAAATATAAAGTAGTGCAAAAATATTTCATGAATTTAACCGGGAAAGTATTTAATGACAAAGCACTCTTACCTTCAAAACTCAAATAGTTAATTGATAAGGTTTTGCTGGCCATAAGCTCTTTCCATTGTCAAAGTCAGATTTCAGAGTAGTTTCAGTGAGTGGTTGATCAACCAAAAGAATATGATCTCTCAGTATTCACTAATAGCAAAAGAACGCAGAGTAAACTTGCTCCCTGGATTGGTAGGTATATCCAAGTTTAGTCTCCAAAATTACTAAACATAGGTTGGTCCTTGAACATGACAAACTCATTACACATTAATCCACTTGGCATCTCTAAGCTATTTGACATGATATGAAGACTAGTATGCAATTAGTTGTTATTTTCAAAGACTAGATTGTGTACTTGGTAATTAATGAGGATCAAGTAAAATTGCTCCAAAAATTCAAGCAAAAAAAGTGCCAGCTTACTTAATTTTCTTCAACTCAAGAAAAATGTATTTTGCACCACCCAAGAAGCAGCCTCCCTTTGTTTTATGGCACATCTCCACTTTTCTCTCTTTTAAAAGGCGTTACATTTGGAAGCTCATAAGCCTTGTAAAGGAGGGCAGTAAAAGAAGCAATGAAAGAAAGAAACTTCTAAACAGTAAAGGCAACCAGATGATACAATATTTATACCTATAGTGAAGTTGAAACTCAAAACAAAGTACAGTAAAAGATCTGCAATAGGCATAGAACATTCAATTCAACATGAATGAAGAGAGGTATAGACATAACAGTAAACAAATTTACTTGAAGTACTAGGATAAACTTAAAATAAAGGTGAATACTTCAACTAAAATTTGTGTTACTATTTGAGGTAGAATATATCATGTGCTGCAACTTTAAGCTAAAGAATTAGTATTAAATAGTCAAATACATTTTTGGATACATACGGGCTACCTGCTTCAATAAACCGCTCAGCTATGATAGCATTCTGGCATGTAAACTCACCAAAAAGAGGAATTCTAGAAAGGAAAGAAACAGAGTTAATATGACATAAAAATTTGTGCTTCTAAGATATTTTTCCATAGTTCTCAATCTCCATCAGCGAGGAAATGTCATTAAGAACTCCTATATTTGTGTGAACGCGCACGTGAGTTCACACTTAATGGGATAAAGCTTTATTGTTGATGTTGTTGTTATTGTTATTGGGTGAGTGAGTGAACACTAGAAATTTTCTTGTATAGGAACTTGCTTAAGAATAACATGTCAAGTGTCAACCACAGTCTCATGAAATAATATGATATGGTCTTGAAAATTTTTTTATCATTTGCATTCCTTTTCGAAGCAAACAAAGGGTTTAATAAATGTTTATAAACTTACTGTGGGTAAATACCAAGAGAAAATATCTAAGAAAACGAAATACATATTCAGTCAAGATTTTATGCATGAGAATTAGAATTTTAGCACTAGATTTGTTCATATATGCAATAAGAACCAAACCTTAGCTGTTGAAATAGACTAGGAATAGGAGATGAGATTGTTAATGGGCTGTATAGTATTGCTAGCTTTGATATCTTGCTTGAGTTCTTCAGGGCCCAAGTTAATCCATATGAACCTACAAGAAATCCCTTAAGGAGGAGGGTGGCACTATGTTAGACATATTATTTAAGTTCAAGATTGCACATTAAATTAATGTGCAGCTACTGTATACAACTGATTCTAACTGGGGAACTCCAATTTTAAGATGCATACATATATTTTCTACGTAATTATAATCAATGTGCCAGAACTTCACATGCAAAAGATACTCCCAAAGACATATTTTCTTGTTTATGCATACCTGAACAACCAGAAAAAAGGGAGATTTGACCCCCAGCACTTCAAGTAATTTATCCAATCCTTCATGAAACTCTTTTTCTGTAAGAATTAGAAGAACATCTTCAAGTGCATGATTTTTAAAATGAATAGTTGATAAAGGCTCGAAATTGAATGTTCTGTCTATACCTAAGATAAACTCAAAACAAAGTTGAATACTTGAAGTAAATAAAGGCTCAAAATTTAGGGAAGAAAATTTACAAGACAAATGGGGAATATGAAAGCAAGGCCAGTTCAAAAAATGTAGCTTGATGAAATCACACATAACAGTAAACAAGTTATAAACATAACTCACACTCAAACTTGGAATCCTGTAAATGTAGAAGAAAACCCAGAGTTAGACAAAGATGCTTGAAAAGCTACGATGAATTAGGGAAAAGACAATACATACCCAGGAAAAAGAGACTTGGAGAAAATGAAATGGGATTTTCTGATAGAGAAGAAAGCTGAAACCTTTTTCCTTCTGCGCACTCAGATCCCATGATTCAAGAACATAGTTGGAGGAACAGAGAAAACTTCAGTGCTGAACCTTCAAATAGAGACGAAGATGAAGACGCAACTCACAAGTCACGAACTCGATAGTAACATAGACGAAGACCGAAAGCAACGCAGACGGAGTGGCCAGACCAACATAGAGTGGGAGTGGGAATGTGAGTTAGGGTTAGGGATTTGGTAAAGGGAAAGCGTTTACCTAGGAGAAATACCAAAAGCAATGAATAATAGTGAGGCCTTTGTGCATTTAACTGAGCGGAAGTCTTTTTTTTTTGTGCACATCGTTACAGCGTGTTTAACCATGAGGCTTTGTGCACCAAAATAGTTTTCTTAGGTGCCAAAATATTTTCGAAATATAAATTAATTAAAATGCTTTAACGTAGTGTGAAATATGGAGCAAATCTTAGCATCAATTTACTTTTGTTTTTCCCCAATTAAAGCTATGAAAAAGAATAAAAAAATTCATAATTATATGATTCTTTCATTTGGTTTTGCACATCCTAACAACATTTCAAGTTATGCTTTAGTGGTATGATAAGAAGAGTTTTAATATTCCTCACTAAATGCTTCGCTAATTGGGTAATTTAGAGAATAATATCCAAGTCATCGCTAATTGAAAAATTAGAGAAGAATTTAATGTTCCTCACTAAATTTCTCACTAGTTACAATTTAGAGAGGAATGTCCAAGTCATCGCTAATTTTCCTTGCTAATTTGGAAAATTAGAGAGGAATTTAATATTCCTCGCTAATTCGGTAATTTAAAGAGGAATATCCAAGTCATCGCTAATTTTCCTCACTAATTTGGAAATTAGAGAGGAATTTAATAGCCCTCACTAAATTCCTTGCTAATTGGGCTATTTAGAGATGAACTTCAAAGTTGTCGCTAATTTTCCTTGCTAATTTGTGATTTTCTAGTAGTGAATCAAGAGCAGTAAAATGAGATCCCGATGAGATTGTATGAGGATCCCTATCCTACCACTGAGTATCCTGCATGTTTCCATATGTGTTTGGTCCCTGTCTTCCTCGCCATGGCTATTGTATGATCATCCATTCATCGTACGTCGACATTACCTTCCTATCATCTGCATGTATCGCCTCCGTCACTCTCTATCCATGTTTCAACCTAGCACCTTTATACACTTCTCTCTTCTCCATCGCAACTTGCTTTCTGGGAGTGACCCCTGTACAATGCTCCAAGACATGTCCATATTGTAGATGGAAACACATGTAAAAATGAAAATCAAACCAAGTCATGTCCAAGGATATTGTCCTTAAGAGCTATTCCGCAACTACCGGCTAAGCAAGATGCAGCACTCCCTAGGATTAAATGGATTATTCCTGCAAGACAGGGTGAGCAAAATAGCAAAAATAGTATAAATTAGTAAGTAGAATAATTTGTCAGATGAGGAGTAAGAGGGTTGCACAAAACTCAAATGTAATATTTTAATCCTCTCCTTTATTCTGACCCCTTATTGTATCTTTCAAAATAAAACTTTTCAGCCACCCCTCATATGTGAAGAAACACGTCAATCCTCTTTTTAAAAATAATCAATCAACAAGTAAATGGAGCCTCACAAATATTACATATACGTTTCTCTTTCCCAACCTTCATAATAATCTTAAATGCCATCAAAATAAATGCCTTAAATGTCATCAAACAAATTCTATGTACGTTGCTTTTTCAATCTTCACAAATGCCATCAAAACAAATGCTTTTAAATGCCATCATACAATTTCTATGGACGTTGCCTTTCAATCATCATAAATGCCATTAAAACAAATGCTTGTAAATGTCATCAAACAATTTCTATTTATGTTGCTTTTTCAATCTTCATAATTGCCATCAAAACAAATGCTTTTAAATGACATCACACAATTTCTATGTACGTTGCCTTTCAATCTTTATAAATGCCATCAAAACAAATGCCCGTAAATGTTATTTCAACGTTTCAATGCTTTTAATAATATGTTTTGAAATGCTTTTAGTAATAATTGATTTTAATGATAAATTCCAGCATGTTTATTTAAGGAAATGATTAATGGTGACATGTACTTAAATGAACACATTATAGTGCATTATTAAAAATAAATGTTGATAAAAAATATTCTTTTCAAATTTCGAATTCCACATTAAATGCCAAAATTTCTAGGTCAACGCTATATTTAAAAAATAGCCTTTTTATTTTCATAAAGCTTTTAACAAATGGTGGCCAATACACAATTAACTTGCATATAAAGGGTAAGGGAAAATTGCTGGATTTGTCTCCAGTGGCTTTTATCATGTGCAAGTTCTTTCCTCCTCTTAGCTTATTTATTAGTTCAAGTTTGTATTTTATCAAACATTCACTTGGACCCCCACAATCCCAAATAATTTGGGACTCTTTCTTTGACACACCCACACACAAATTTACAACAATCCCCCACATGTGTTAAAGGAAGTATCACTAGTTGTGTTACTCACATGAGTATAATCATTATTTCTGGTGGTTTTTAGAACTATGAACCAGACTTAAACTGATAACACATGGCAGACATAAATGTTAGTGAAGCCTGCTTCTATAAACTAGCAACTCTTTGTCGAATACTAGACAAATTATAAGTCATATTAGACCCCTACATTTCTGCTGTTAACGGTGTTTTTGCGTGTTAAGATGGCCATGCGTGTGCCTGGTGCATAACAAATGCTCTAGAGATTTTGTCATGATCTCATAGGAGAGGCTCCACTCCATATTCTTAGAGGTCATTTCATGAAATGTAGCTACATTGAGAACACCATCTCATGGGATTATGAAATCATTAAGAGCTTATGTTCATTCTCACAAAAATGCATTCTAGCACTTCCTTACATCCATCATAAGAATAGACCATATATTTATTTAGTGTTAGCAGAAGTAACAGACGGGTTGTTCTTACCCATTGAACCTCCTTCATGTGATCACCAATCATAAAGGTTGGGTTTCTATCGCTGGTAATTTTGAATTGGTTTCAGTTCCATTCCCCTGATGTTTCATTAATTTGTTTCCTCCTTAGGGGATTGTGAGGATCCGTAAGGTTCACCTCAAACCGCACATAATCAATTGAGATTACACCATGTTTTAGCAGCAGCCTTATAATATTATGTCTCAATCGAATATATCTACTCTTACCATTAAAGATTTTATTCTTTGTCGTGGCTATTGCAGATTGGCTATCACAATGTAAAGACACCGATGGTGTTGTTTCTCACCCAATGGAATTCCTGCTAAGTTTTTCAACCACTCAGCCTCAGAACCAGCTAATTTCATAATAATTAACTTAGAATCCCTTGAGGATTTGGTTATGATAGTTTGTTTAGCCGACTTCCACGTTACACAACCACCACAAAGGGTGAAAATATAGCTACTAATGGATTTTGTCTCATATGGTCAGAGACCCAACTAGCATAATTGTATCCTTCTAATACAGCAGGAAATCTCTTATAATGGATACCATATTGCATGGTACCCCTGAGGTATCTTAATAACCTCGCCAAGGCCTACCAATGTTCACTACTTGGACAGTGAGTATATTTGGTCAACCTATATACATTGTATGCTATATCTGGCCTTGTATAATTCATTAAATGCAACAGACTCCTAATAATCTGTGCATATTTAGATTGAGCAACTGGATCCCCTTTATGCTTTATTAAATGCATACTAGAATCATAAGGAGTACTCAAAGGAGATTCATCATATCGTTCAAACTTTATCAAAAATTTTTCTACATAATGTTCTTGTGAAAGCGAGATACCATTATCGTTCTTTATGATCTTAACACCCAAAATCTTTCATATCAAAATTTGAAGCAAGAAAATGTTTTGTCTCAAGCACAACATCCATGCTAGTACCAAAAATAAGCATGTTATCCACATACAGGAAAATAATCACACAATCATCATTGATAAGTTTTGTGTAAACACATCTTTCTACTTCAATAGTAGAAAAACCATCACTTTGCAAAACTTGGTCTAATTTTTCATGCCATTGTTTAGGTGCTTGCTTTAAGCCATATAAATATTTAACAAGTTTACAAACTTTGTTTTCTTTCCCAGGAACAACACATCATTTAGGTTGCTTCACATAAATCTCCTCTTCTAAATTACCATTTAAAAAAGCAGTTTTGGCATCCATTTGGTGAATAAAAAGTTTATGAATCGAGGCTAAATCGATAAGGATTCTAACCGAAGAAATTCTTGTTACAGGAGAAAAGGTATCAAAATAATCAATATTTTTCGTTTTGAGTAAAACCTTTGGCTAATAATCTAGCCTTATATTTATCAATTATTCCATCAGGAAAATACTTTTTTCTAAAAACCGATTAGAAACCAATAGGTTTTGTTCCTGAAGGCAAATCAACCAAAACCCAAGTTCTTTTTTTGATTTAAAGAATCAATTTTAGTTTTATTGCTTCCTTCCAAAAACATGCATATGGAGAAGAAATTGGTTCGTAAAATTTTTTGGGTTCGTCTTGCACCAAATAAGAATAGAAATCATCTCCAAAAGATTTTTCTCTTCTTTGTCTTTTACTTCTCCGTAAATTCTCAACTAACTTTCATTTGTAATTTGTTCAAAAGAGTGATTTGGATTTTCAATTCTTTTAGGCATGTGCTCAACTTTCAAAGGAAAAATATGTTCAAAAAATTCTACATTTTTTGTTTCAATAATCGTGTTATGATCCAAAACATCACTTTTCAAAACTAAGAAATGATAAGCAGCACTTTGTTGGGCATAACCAATAAACATGCAGTCAGAAGTTTTAAAATCAATCAACACATTATTTTTAATCACGACAATCTTGTCAAACTCAAAAGCCCGTTTAACACTAGCCATTACAAGCAAGGCCATTGAAACCAAGTTTTCCTTGACCTCAAGTACATACAACACATCATTTAGTGATAGAGTTTTTTCTGATGTGACCTTAAGCATCACTTTGCCTCTTCCTTGAACTTCAGCAGTGTGGGAGTCAGTGAGATAGATACGATCATCCCTGTAATATCCATAATTTCATACTAAATGAAATAAAGGCTAATCTGACGATTAAGATGATGAATTAGAAATGAGAAGTAGATAGCTCAAAAACAAAGAAAGATTAAGGGTCGAAAGTTCAGGCACGGAGTTCCGTGTGAATTCCAAAATTAAGTATATTTGCCCTAGAAGTAATATGAGGATGGGAAACCTTATAGGAAGGGACCCATATGTCATTTAATAAAAGACCAAGGGCATAAAGGTCTTTCAGAATCAAAAGTAAGGGCAAAATAGTAATTTTGCAAAAAGTAGAGAAAGTAAGGGCAAAATGGTAATTATGAGAAAGTTAAAGGGTATTTTGGTCATTTGACAAAAGAAAAGTCAAAGTC
>JANTPZ010004998.1:0-23009 GCA_025593235.1 Vachellia pachyceras | reverse complement strand
TCCTTAGGTATCAAGTTTATCCATGCCAAAAGATCTGAATCAAGTTTTAAATTGCAGCTGAGAAAAGTTTGAAAATGTGGGGGCCATTGGAAATGGAAATTATAGAGAAGAGGCAGCTTTGGATTCTAGTAATACAAGGGTGTTATTGCAGTTCTGATGACAAACTAATGCCTTAATTAATTAATACTTCAAATTAGAAGATAGAAATGGCCAAGAGAAACAGATAATTTCACAAATCACAAGTTCATGCAAGATCAGGTAGAAAGACAAAACGAGATACAGCAGTGAGGTAACATCTCAGAAAAGAACCATATAATTAGTCTTAAAATTGTACTTCTCAAGCACAGATAAGGCAGGCTTCTATGGAAGCAAGTTTACATTATTATAAATGTCTATTCCAATGCTCAATTGTTCAAGGATCATTCTGAGGCTGTTTTGTGTTAAAACGGACACCAACAGCCAAACCCAAAATAAGCAAGGGAACTAAGAACTGGAGCATCTTGATGAAGAAATCTTGCGACTTGTCCTTATCATGCTGAGATTGCTTTGGCGGAGTGTACTTAACCTTGGTGGGGAGGGTTGAGGAATCGATGTCTCCAACATAAAATTCTTCCATCGTTGACACAGCACTGGTACTGTGTCCTACATCTTCAAAATCATCAGTTGCATCTTTCCCTGCATATATTTTGCATTTACAACTATGAAACACCAATATTGCAGAATGGATCCATATATTTTTTGACTAGGATATTACATATATTTGGTGAGGCACAAGGAGTATACCCGACCAGTAGCATAAACTAATCTTCCCCCGATGCTAAGAGCAAAGGGTAAAAGGGGATCACAATGAGGTCCAAATGAAAAAACGTAATCACCAAAAAGTCTCAATAACGTGAGTATTATGGACTTATTGTCATTTTCTGAACCGAAACTTATCATTGCATACCGCTCACTGTTACGAGACTTTTCGATGATTATATAATTATTCTCCCAAAGGTAAACACCCCCAAAAAAGAGTTAAGGGTATTTTTGTCCGAAAGTCTTTTAGAAGTATCACTGGCGATCCGAAAGTCTTTTTAAGTCAATGACGCCTTGAAAATGGTAAAGACGCAGCAACGTTAACCAGCCCTAACAGACTCAAACAGTTAAAAATATGAACAGTAAACCAAAGAAAATCTAGTACATGAACAATGCACCAAAGAAAACCCACTGAACATTCAACAAAAGAAAGCCCAAAAAAATCTAGAATAAAACAAACATCTTCCTCTTCATCATGGTTGGGCGTATATGGATATCCAACTAGGCAAGTGGATTAAAAAATAAATACCAAATATGAGAGGAGCTGTATGCACACAAAAACATTAAAAGAAATCAAAATGAAAAAATCAAATCAATAACAAAGATATCAAATTTGTTGTTTATCTTTTGATTTATTCCTCAACTAAGTTTTAAAAGAAGCCCCATTTCAGAGTTCAAACACGCCATCTCCAACATCAAATCTGCTTGTGTACCCTTGGATCCATAATAAATACAATCTTCCATCAGAAAAGATCATAGCTTTATTATTTATAGCCAAGATTATTATGGGTTTTTGGAAATAAGCTTGGATTTTTAGAATACCGCAAGGAAAAAAATGGTGGGTTCTCAGTACCTTCAAACCTTGCCACCATTAAGCTTTAACTTTCGAGCTTCTCTCTTCAATAACCACGGAGAATGATTATATGAGAAGATCCCTCCACCATCGCCTCGCAATGACAAGAGCTCCTTGCCATTGCCTCACCGTTCCTGACCGACGTCATATGCTCATTGTCGCTTACCGCCGCCGCCGCCATCTCCGGTCGCCTTCTTCGATTTGATCGCTACCTTCTCCAATTTTATTCCCATCATAATGCTTGAATCAATGACAACCCATAAGGAAAGAAGAGGTTTTGTTTGTTTAAAACTGCAACAGTTGGGTTTATGATAGAAGCCAGTAATTTGTGATGAAGGAAGATGAAATTGTGATCGATGAGAGGAATATAAATTTTTTTTTGTTTTTTCATACGTGTAAATTTAAGTTGAAAAAGAAACGAGGCAATGCCACGTGGATATGCCACTTCAGCATAACTTGGTCGACAAATGTTGACTGTTTAGAGTATGCTAGGTCAACATTGCTATATTTTTACCACTTCTAGGGCGACATTAATATAAAAAAAAACTTTCAGGAATCCAAACCGAATGATACTTCATCAAAACTTTCAGAAAAATATCCTTAACCCAAAAAAAAAAAAACTAGGGTTTTGTCTGTGTGTTGCATGTTTAAGTCTCCAAGTTTCCATATCTTGTCATGTCTTGTATCCGTGTTAGCATATTTGCTTATAAGGTTCACGGAAATATTGGTTTGGTGAGAACGACAGTGATAAATAACTCAGTCGGCCAGGAAAGGATATTGTTATCAAAAGAAGAAAAGAAAAGAAAAAGATATTGCATATTTAGTAGTGTTGTAGTCTTAGAATAGGGGCTTATTATATTTAAAGACGTCATCTCTATGCTGTGAGAGCAAAACTGATGAACAAGTCAGTTAGACAGGGACAAAAGGATAGCAGCATATCAGTGGCAGATATCAAGACATCATCCCCACCAGGGTGATCCTCTAAGAATTTTGTCACGTTATAAACCTGTACAGGAAATAATCCATTAGGTGATGGAAACCACTGATAAGAGGAAAACATGCAGTACAACAACAGCAACAAAACCTACTAGGAAGGGTTGGTTACACATGTCACACGCATATTGCAATATTGTATTCTACTAATAATCAATTCTTTAGATGGATTATTAAACAAAAGATCTTGTTCAATAACTGTACTAAAATCCACAGCAAAATGTCTCATACTATCATAAGCTCAATGTACAATGATGTATGAGAATGATGTTATCTGGGAGACTATACCAGAGTTCCTGTTTCAAGTAGCATGTTTGGGTTTGAGCTTAATTAGACCCAGGATTTATATGTTCTAATAAAGGACAATACTATCCGCATCATCTAAGTCAGTACACTTCTGACAATAACCTGTTTTAAAGAAGTAGATACATATCACACAAAAATGTTTGTTATGCGGTATAAGAAAATTACGATTCTGCATTCCGAACTTACAAAGTGACCTATAACACAATCCAAAACTCCATCATCTCAAAAATACATAGATTCAGAGGTTCTGTAAGAATCCAAAGAGAAAAAGACCAGTCCCATTCATAATACCAAATGAATGCAGCGGTCATGAAGATTAAGGACCCTTATCAAGACATAGCTTGAAAGAAAAAAAAACTGCATCACAGCTGATAAGCTCAGATCCAATTTCACCAAATGTTCAACGATGACATGAATATTTCATTCAACAAATAATGCATATTCAATTTGACTTATTGGCAATTTCACAAGCAGATTTATCACTTTTTGGGGATTGCAGCCTTTGATTCCAGGCATACTACCTTTTCCAATAACCTCAATACCTACACAGCCCATTTTCTAAAGAAAAACATAAACAAGCCATCCAAAAACACATCACAATACAGTCAATAATGACAAACTAATCAAAAGTCAAATCACCGTCCAAACACCCAATAGGAAAAACAATTCCATATCGAGAGCCCATATGCGAACTCAACAACATAAACGTCACCAGATCAACATCAGTAATCATTTAAACCGATTAAAATTTCATTCCATTAAAGCCCAAATCGAAATCCCATCAACAAATTAAAACGCAAACACAACATTATTCCCCAATTCAGATCAAATATTGGATATACACAAGATCGCCACAAACCTTGCCATTGATAACAAGCCAGCAATCTTTGGAGTTGTTGTGCTGAGAGACCTCAGCAAGAGTGAACACCATGCGCTCCCCAGCCATGACCAAAGGAGAGCTAGCAAAAGAGACGAAATTATAAATATGTCCGGGAAAACAAGCCGAGATTGCGGTTCCTGTAACTGAAAAAGGTCAAGACTTGAAGATGTTCTACAGGAGGAGAAACGTTTTGAATGAGGAGGAATGTGAAGTAGCTATCGATAACGATTTTTTGTTGCAAACAGATAAGATGATGGTTAAGATGAGAGAAAAGTTGGTTGACCAACGAATGTGATGAGAAAAGATTGGTTTACCGACCAACCAACCACTTTCGCCAGTCGTTGTCTTTAATCTTCGCCTCTAATTTTTCCTACGTCTTCAACTCTCATTTTCAATTTATTGGGTTCATCCTTCAAATGAGATTTGAAAAATACTTGGCATCTATTGTTCTATTTTCAAAGATAGGCTGAGCTTTCTATTTTTATTGAAGTGTACAGTGTTTTTGGATCTGTTGTGTTCGCTACAAAAAAGTAAATATAATTAATTTATAAGCGGTGAGATGATCTTACTTCCATTAATAATTTACTGTTTTCTTACTTAATTGACTTTCAATTATACCGTCAATTGATACATTAAACTTGGAGTAAATCATGTGGACAAGGAGTTTGACAAGTGAATTGCACTAATACATATTTTCATTCAAGTTTCATTAAAAAACTATTTTATTCAAGGTCAAAGATATATTATGCTAATCACGGTGCAGTTAAGGATAAATTTCATTATGAGTAAAAATAATAGAAATATAACATTAGAAAGAAGTCATTGTGTAGTTAGAAAAAGAAAACAATCAAATGCACAAACACACCACCTTAATTTCTCCCCCCCCCCCAACAATCCGTCCTTCCATTCAGAGTTCAAGGATGAATAAATGATATATTCTATTAATTCAAAAGTCAAATGAATGGAGTTGAATATTTCCCTTACTGAAGTTAAGGACTTCAAACTTTCGAGGAATAGGAAAAGATCATTTTGGAAGACTTTAACAGTAGTTAAATAAATCTAAGTTCTACCATAGAATTAAACTTAAATAAATGTTAAAATTGGGTATGCAGGGGTTAAAAAAGAATTGTGATGTTGTTGGGTGTGCACGGGTAAAAAAAGAATTGTGATGTTAAAATTGGGTGCGCAGGGGTAAAAAAAAAAGAATTGCTTGTGACTGTGCAATGTGCATGCGTGAATATACTCGCCTTCGCATCAAAAATGGAGAAACATCATAATAATCTCTCTCTTGTCAGGTGCACAAACCGTTGAATTCCTACTAAATTAGAAGACATGCCTATTGCAAATGCCAAATGGGCAAAAAAAGACCACCTTGATCATGCTTCAAACAGCAATCCACACAACTTCCCAATATAAAATGCCATTTACTCAATGAACTATAAATTTCCAGCACAACCAACAGCCGAAACAGGTCCATGGTTGATCAAATTGTCTCAGATGCCAAATTTCAACAGTACAGAAGACAGTCGATACACAAAAACGCATTAATGAGGGAGGCTGTTGTCAACAGACACTCTGGTACAATCATATTGGATTGATCTTGAAGTGCAGCGAAATCAGAGAAAATACAAAACACTTCAAATCCTACAGAGACGAGAAATTCTTGATGAGAATAAACACATGGCATAACATTCTGGTAAAAAGAACATGGGAGCTTAAAAAAATTGCCAACATTCATAAGGAGCCGAACAGATTAGAAATAATTCTCCCACACATTATATTCTTAATTTATAGACCTTATCAACATATTGATGCACAGAAGTTGATCAATCAATTACATTCAATATTCAGATTGAGATTTCTCATATTTCCTTTGCCCCTAGTCTTGCATTTGGGTTCAAAAATTTAAGCATCTTAAGTCTTGTTTAGTGGATAACTTAGAACTACAGGCCGAATTCATATTACTGTAATGCTAAATTTTGATACAATATTAAGCTTCAAATTACAAAATCAAGAGTCTTGGTATTGTGCCAAACAATTTCCTCTCACAATACAAATCAAGAGTATTCCTATGCGCTATGTCATTCTTTCCAATCAAACTGGACCACCTCCATAGAATACTAAAAAGAAATCTGATCCCTTAGGTAATTAGGTACTCTAGCCAGCTTAACAACACTAATATCCAGGATCAGCACATATCCAGCTTCAGAACACTTATTTGCATAGCTCAATATCTAGCTTTGCATATCAATAGCAGGTGAAATATAGTCACTTTGGGGAAATACAAAATAAGATGAGAAAATCAGACGGCACCAAATCCAGCTTAACAAAACTAGCCTAGCTTAACAACACTAATATCCAGGATCTGCGCATATCCAGCTTCAGAACACTTATTTGCATAGCTCAATATCTAGCTTTGCATACCAATCACAGGCAAAATATAGCCATTTTAGAGAAAACACAAAATAAGATGAGAAAATCAGACATCACCAAAAATATCAATCAACAGCATCAATGAATTAACCCACCTGAACAAGGTAATAGAAGATGCGAAGACCTTCAGGATCTGCACTACTCTGAACATCCACGAGGGATCCAATCTTGGATGTTGTGAAGGAAATATGTTCGTTTCCCATTACAATTTCCAGTTCCTGCCGTCCAACTCGATCAGGTTCTGGCCAATTGTTATCATCTTCCTTCATTATCTGAATGAAGACACAACTTAATGAGAAACACAGGTAATTCTTTTACAAATCCAAAACACGTTGCAGAATGGGATATGATGCTAATAAAAAGGAATATTTTAGATTTTGAGTATATTGTAAACATTTAATGAAAGAATCTTTCATGGCAACATCAGCTAGTAACAAAGGTTACATTTAAGCATGTAGTGCCTTTTGGTTATAGCGCTTTTGGTAACAAACTGTGCAGTTTTGTCACATTGATATAGGAAATGGATATTGGATTTTTAATTCAGATTTAATTTCAGATAACTAAATTTTGAACAGGCACCGGTCATTGCTATCCCTATTCCTTAGCACTAGCTATAACTTGGACTGATCAATTGCTTCTCAGTGAATTATGCTAGCTATATTTATTTCATCTCTCCAACTTCTAACAACAACATAATGGTTCTTACAATTTGAAAAGAACGGATATGGACAAAAAGTCTAACAGCCAAAATCCTTCCCTAAGCATTCATATAATGGTGAAAACTGATTAACATCATCCTCGACCACGCAAATTACATTTAAATCAAAACATTTAAGACATCAGAATCAATTCACACCTTACAGAACAGTATAGAATCCATCTTTCAAATTCTCATCCAAACACCCTAAAAGATCATTCATCGATATGATATTTTACAAAAGTATTGACAACCCAGAGCAGAGTCAGTCCCAAAAAGGTTCCCCCAGTGATTTATTTGGAGAACAAGAAATTGAAAAATACAAACGCACCAAACGTCACAGGTCTGAACACCTGCACTTCACTCAGCAAATAAAGGAAAGAAGAGAATAACAAAAGTAAACCACCAAACAAGGAATACAAGTAGAGCTAAGGCTTCATGTGAGAAGACGACCAATAAGAACTAAAGCAGATACAAAACCCAGGATTTCCTGTCTCTATCCCCATCATTTATCCTAGTCGGAAAACAACAAAACCTAAGAAATTAACAATTTTTCCACTGAAAAAGACATAACCCTAAGAAGCAAAGCAGAATTAAGTCCCGAAACAAAATCAGCGAAGACGGAAAAAGATGAAACCTCGCTATCGGCAATAATGCGGCGGCACTCGCGAAGAACGGCAGGGGTAAGGTAAACCTCCTTGCGAATGATGGTGTCGTTCTTGTAGTTGGAGTTATTTGCATACCGAAGTTTACCATCAGGTCTGAACTCGAACTCAAGGAACTCGTGGCCGAACTTCCCTTTGTGCCCCACGTAATATCTCAAGTAGAACTCACCATTATCATCTTCACTTGCCATCTCTCTGCCCCCTCTCTAGAATAGCCACAAGAGCAAGACTTGTATACAGTTCCCAGATCGATCGATGCCGGATGATAGAACCCCAGGGAAACGGAAGTAAAATCTAGAATTGTTGGCGCGCCCGGCCTGAGGGCTGGAACTGTAATTCGATTACTTGACTCGCCAATAAACTCTAGGACTGGGCTTCAAGAAAAGTCCAAATTGGCATTACGGAAAAATGACTGGTGGCCCATTATAGGAAACTCTATAATGGACTGGGCTAGCCCATTATATCCATTGGCTGATGGCCCACTTCATTATTAACGAAAAATGAAAGAAATTGTCCAGAAAAGAATTGACTCTATGAAAGAATAGATGTGCTTAACAAAAAAAAAAGAGTGCAAAAATTTAAAAAACAATGCAAATTATTACATTCTCTCATATTGCAAGTGTTGCCTTGTAATTGAAAGAAAAACACATTGGAAAGTGTTGCCTCCAATCGTGGCTCGTTAATACTAAAGTTGCAGTATTAGTTAACACTGCCATTACGAATTAAATAGTTGGTTCAAAGGAGAGGGAGAGCGTTCGATCCCTGGAAAGGTCACTTAGTTGTGGCTCCGGTCGCGGTGTTTAGGGAAGCATCTCCACATGTTAGTGAAGCTGGGTTGACCTACTTATATGACCAGATCTGAAAGGGTTTGCTTGGCTTGCACTCGTGCCCACAGGGGCAGACTCCAGTGGATCATGAGTTAGGGGCCCTGCCTTGGATCGTGGGTTCAATCCCTTTCTTAAAATTTTTTCACCAAAAAAAAAAATAAGGGGGATGTACGTACAAAAATTCATTTGCAACCATTTATGCATCTCTTCAACCTTTAACCAAAATGATAATCCATTCACTCCCAAATTAGACGCTAATTAAAGTGTCTTGACTCTAAATGCATCTCTTCAACCTGTAATCATAAATGTTGGAGTTAATTGGAGGATTTTGAATTAACAATCCTCATTCAAAATACACTTAATACCACTGGTTCAAGGTTTTAAATTTGAATCTTGTAAATGAAAGGAAAAAAACACATTGGCAATGGTGTCTCCATTTATAACTTTTTTTTTTTTTGGTACATCCATTTATAACTTGTTAATACTAAAATTTCATTAGTCATTGGCGTGATTGGGCTTGTTTGGAACAACGTTTTCAAAAGCCAAATGTATTTTTAACAGTGTTTTTCCGTAAAATAAAATGATCTCATACACATAGTTAGCTCAACTTGCGTAAAAATACTTCTCTACCGCGTTCTCAAACGGAAATACTTTGCTCAATATAGAATAAAAGGCACAAATTCATTGACTACTCTTTATACCTCTCTTCAACCTTTATCCATCCAAAATGATACTACGTACTTCTAATCCCAATTGTAAGAGTTAATTGGAGGATTTTGAATTTAAAACAATCCTCATTCAAAATAGACCTTATACTTATTATTTATGGACTCAAATATAAAACTTAAAAATGAAAGAAAAATTCATCCGATGTGCTGCCTCCATTTGTGAATTCATTGGGAACCATTTATTGTTAACACCACGATTACGAATTAAATAGTTGGTTTAAAGGAGAAGGTGGATCGATTGGATTTGATTCAGATAAGTTGGCAAAAAAAACAAGATTTGATTCAGATTAAAATGAATCACTTTAATTTGTACTTGGCAATTATTGCAATAAAAACATTTGTGAAAAAATATTTAACTAATTATCTTACTTCAAAGAAAATGTCAATGTGCTTATCTGGGAATTCCTTATTCTTAACGGTACACACAAGCCGAGATAAATCTCATAATGAAATACGTAAAAACTATCTTGAAATACATGAAAACTATCTTGAAATCCGTAAAATCATCTCATAAGTCGTAACTCCTTTCTCCCAACAGATTTCCCTAACACACAATGGAAGCAAGAGAAGAGGAAGAGGAGGACGAATGTAGTTCATTGTATAAGATCATTAAAATGTACATAGTGCATGCACAATTATTTAATTCATTTCTTAATACGTTGAATTAATAAATCGGATGTATATGCAAAAAATGTTACTTCTCTTGAAATTATAAACTGGATTTGAAAATCTAGCATGCATGCATGATCTTATTACATTTTATACTTTTTCTATCCCATTAATTAATAATTATTGCAAAAATAACAGATTGTAAAAGTTATCGGATTAATTTATAAAAGTTAAAACAACTAATGAATAGCACCATAAGATCATAATCTGTTAATACCATATTATCATTTTCCAAAAATCACGTATTCCAAATTAAAAGCTGCACTATTCTCAGGTATAAATAGGACCCATATGGTTTAGGCTACACAATCCCACTTAGTTTTCATTCGGTGAGTTTTGTGAGTGATGGCGAACATGGGAGTTGCATTTCCTTCTGCAATATTGCTATTAGTGATTACTGTGTTAATTCTTGCAAACACTTTCATTCAAGAAGTGGAATCTAGTGATGTTGTTCTGAATCGTATTCCAAGTGGTAGTAAAAAGCTCTATTTTTATGAGAATATATAGTTATGATTGTTATTTTAACTTTCTAACCTTTTTCTTTGTTTAAAATTAACATATTTATTTCATTTTTTTAAAAAAAAATTGTATAGCAACAATCATGAGGAGAGTTCCAGGTCATCAACCAGGCTCACCAACGGGTACTTAAAGCTCTATTTAAGGAAATGACTGCTTAAGTTTCCTGTTACTCTGATTTTATGATGTTTTCATCTCATTTTAAAATTAATATATTTATTTAATTTTGCCAACATTACAAAGGAACCATCACAAGGACAGTTCCAAAAGGACCAAATCCATTGCATCACAATTAAAGCCCTATTTTATGAGAATATATAGTTATGATTGTTGTTGTAACTTTCTAACCTTTTACTTTGTTTAAAATTAACATATTTATTTCAATTTTTTTAAAAATTGTATAGCAACAATCATGAGGAGAGTTCCAGGTCATCAACCAGGCCCACCAATAGGTACTTAAAGCTCTATTTTTAAGGAAATAACTACTTAAGTTTCCTATTACTCTGATTTTATAACGTTTTCATCTCATTTTAAGATTAATATATTTATTTAATTTTGCCAACATTACAAAGGAACTATCACGAGGACAGTTCCAAAAGGACCAAATCCATTACGTCAGAATCCAAACCCGCAAATTGGTAATTAAATTAAAGCCCTAAAAAAGCGAATGCTTATGATTGTTGTTGGTGTTCTAATCCTCTTCTTCGATCTTCTTCTAAAGGCTTGTTTGGAGAGAAGAATAAGCGCATTCCTGAGACTCCCAATGGTCCTATAGGCTTGTTTGGAGAAACTAAGGTAGGAATGCCAGAGAAACCTAATGGCCTAGGGCTAGAAATGTCCAACAAAAATAAGAACATACCGGATTATCCAAATGGTCCTAACGCTGTGCTTGCTGGCGACAAGGGTCGTGCTAGGCGACAACTACGAAAATTAGGTCTTTTTCACCATTAAGGTTGTTCCTACGCCTTAGACACATGAGATCTTCTTATATGTAAGTATGCGAATGGACCTATGATGTTATGTATGTTATGATTCAATAAGTGCTCTTTAATCTACCGACTCAATTTTTGTTGTTGCCAACATTGATCAATAAACTAATGAATAACATGCCTGTTTGGGATAGCGTTTGAACTCTCCAAACGTTCGTTCAGTAGTGTTTTTTTTAAATCGAGATAATCTCATTTACATATTTACCTCGTAAACCGTAAAAATACTTCTTTACCGCTTTTTCAAATGACTTAACTTTGTGATGGGACAACTTTAAGAGGAGTGACCATTGAAAAAATATTTCTATCTATCGATAATAAATATTAAAAGTACATTATTTTGACAAGTAAAAAGTAAAAACCGTAGCAATTTGATTTACATGTATTTTAAATCCATATAACTGAAATTGAATCCATCAACATTTATAATTTATCATACTTAACAATGAAACTGTGATAGAGTTTACAAGTGAAGCCCCTGAGTAGGATCAAAACGAAAAAGTTTGCTATGTTATTTTGATAGTAAAACTTCATTATTTTTTATATTAAATCTTTTTTATTTGATATTTAACAAATTTGTAATTATTTTTACTGTACAAAAAATATTTTATTATTAAAGATAATATTAATTTCAATTAAAAACCTAACAAAAATAATCACCTATCATTATTTTTTACAATTTAAATTCATATTCTCACCATGAATTTATCTAAGCGGGCGATTTTGACTCTCAGCTGTGACCGTCAAATGAAATATCAATTTAATGTACCGATATGATTTGATTTGATTTGATTCAGGTTTAAGTGAATCACTTTTTCTACTTAGCAATTATATCAATAATCAAATCTTACTTGAAAAATATGAGCACCTAATGTTGAAAGTTTTTTAAGTAGCTAGTTTCGTTTTTTTATGCCTTGCAATTTTAAAAAACATGCACAATTATTTAGTTAATTTCTTAATTAATAAGTGGTATCAAATGGGACATATCCCTAAAAAAGTTATCCCTCTTGAAATTATTAGCCTGTTTGGGAACAAAGTACTTTTACATAAGTCAAAGTAAATATATGAATGTGATTATCTCGTTTCGCGAAAAAAACTGTTACACGTGCATTTGGACTTTTCATAAGCTCAGCCAAACGGGGCTATATATATACCGGACTTGACGATATAGTTTGCATGCATGATCATGTTCATTTGTTGCATTTTTATCCCATTAATTATTAATTACTGCAAGGTCAACAAATTATAAAAATTAAAATCAAATGCTCATAAGATTACAGTTTGTTAGTACCGTATCATTATATCATTCCCAAAGAGCACATATGCTGCAGATTAAAGCCAAAATATTCTCAGGTACATATAAATAAGACCCATGTGGTTTAGGTTACAATCATAATTTTCATTTAGTGAGTTTGTGAGTGATGGAAAACTTGGGAGTTGCATTTCCTTCTACGTTGCCATTAGTGATTACTGTATTATTTCTTGCAAACCCTATCATTCAAGTGGCAGAGTTTAGAGATATACATGTGTGTTTGTAAATTTATTGGGAGAATGATTTCACACGAATTGAGGTACGTATGTGAGATGAGTTTTGCCTTAACTTATGCAAGTGTGATTCCAAACTAGTTTGCCAAACATGCGCATTGTTCTGCACCGTATTACGAGGATAGTTCCAGAAGGACCAAATCCAATACATGATGATCCAATCCCACCAATACGTAATTGAAAACCCTTCTTTAAGAAAACGAATGATTATGATTGTTTTTATAGTTGTTCTGGTTTTGTTTTTTTTTCTTAGTTTAAAATTACTGTATTTATTTAATCTTCTCACATAAGAACTTATATGAGAACGAATCCACATGGGTAAGTCTCTATCCAATACATCATGATTCATACCGCAGATAGAGGCTTCTCGTCAAACTTGTTTCCCACTTCTCTATCTCTCTATTCATCTTCATACATAGGACTATAGTTGAAAAACAATTACATTTTTTTACATATCCATTGCTTTTAACTAATTTTAAGTGTCAATTCATTTTACGTGATTGATTTAAGTAGTTGTTACTTATAAAATTGATCGGATTGAGTATATGTGTGGAGCAAATGATCTGGTACTGGATTTGAATATATGTACAAGCTCGCGCATTTTGTGATTAACAATGTGAACATTATATATGTAATGTGGAGAGGCCACTTTTAAACAAAAGTAACAAAGATAAGGGGAAACAATGTGAACATTACATACTTTATGTGTTTAGGAATTCGTTGAAAAAATGATTTCATACAAACTGAGGTAAGTAAATGAGATAATTTTTATCTTGACTTGTGCAAATATGATTCCAAACTAATTTGCCAAACATGCACATTGTTCTACACCGTATTGCGAGGACAGTTCCAGAAAGACCAAATCCAATACATCATGATCCAATCCCACCAATAGGTAATTGAAAACCCTTCTTTAAGAAAACGAATGATTATGATTGTTATTATAGTTGTTCTGATTTTGTTTTTTTTCTTAGTTTAAAATTACTATATTTATTTAACCTTTTAACATAAGAACTTATGAGAACGAATCCACATGGATAAGCCTCTATCCAATACATCATGATCCAATACCGTGGATAGAGACTTCTCATCAAAACTTGTTTCCGACACATTCTCCCCCTCTCACTATTCATCTTCATAAATAAGATTATAGTTGAAAAACGATTACATTTTTTACACATTTATTACTTTCAACTAATTTTATGTGCTAGTTCATTTTACGTGATTGATTTAAGTAGTTGTTGCATATGATAAAAATGATCATATCAAGTATATGTGTGGAGCAAACGATGTGGTAATGGATTTGAATATATATATACAAGCTGGCGCGTTTTGTGATTAACAATGTGGACATTATATATATAATGTGGAGAGGCCAGTTTTAAACAAAAGTAACAAAGACAAGGGGAAACAAAATTCACTAAATCAAGTTAATTAGAACAAACTGAAGAATCACATGCAACAATTAAAAATTAAAAACTTTCAACTAAAACCTTAGACAGCGAATTACATCTCAACAATAGTAATAACGAAGACAAAGGGAAACAATATTCAATAAACAATCCTATTAAAATTCAGGGAAAACCATTTTTGTAGCTACCCACTGTAACACCTTATATTTTCCCCCTATATCCTTACGTTAAATCACTTTTGAACCACTCTTTGATCTTGGATAACTCAATTAGGCTTTTTATGTGAACTTGAATTTTCAAAAACATAGAAAAACGTTGTTACTGTCTAGCCCAACTTTGAAAAATCATAATTAATTCTAGAAAAATCAAAATGGTGTGGTTCCAATTTCTAAATTTAGCTTCTTAAGTGATATATAGGGGAAAAATAATCATTGGCTCCAATTCTTGCCCATTTGAATTAGTTTATTCCAAAACCGTGGCAATGTCCAAATGGTCACTGACAGTTTTTTCAGTTTTTCCCTTAACTTTGGAAAATCATATCTTTTAATGTACACATCCAATTTCTGAAAACTTTATATCATTTTAAAGCTTAGGATGTTTAGTATTTAAATGGAAGTTTCAGCTCAATTGGAGCTCATTTGCTATTTTTAATCACCATTTGAAACATGTCAGTTTTCAAGGTCATTGGAACCCTTTAGCTTTGAAAACCATCTCTTCTTAAAATTTACCAAAAACCTCTCTTTGGCTCATTAACCCACCTCTACCATGCATGATTATCTTCTTACCATTCTTTGGCACTTTTAACCTATTTTCATGCATCCATCATCACATATTTACCTGCTACTTCATATAGAGGTTTAGAGATTACAACTTCAACCACTTGCAAAACAAATTGCCATCAACCAATCATATTTACACAAAATCGCTCAAGCAAGCATAACATCTTCAACCATTAATAATATTTTCTTCACCCTTGCTTGATTCTTCACCTACATGGTTAGTTGATGGATAATGAGATTTTGAAAAATCCCAATAGCAAAACTTTCTAACACAAGTTATAAAATAGCATGACAACCTTTCATAAAAGTGTGAATTAATAAAAGTGCAATATGCAACTATTAAATGCATATGGCCATAGCAAACAATATCACATATTCACACTTCCATCATCATAAATTTCTAAATAAGTCATGCATCATTCAACATATTTCAAAAGCAATGAAGCTTAATGTTAGATAATTTTGCTACCTCTTTAGCTTAACTTCCTTTTTCACTTGAGCTTTAAAGCTCTCTTGGATTACTTCCAAATGTGATCTTGAAGGCCTCAACCTCCTAATCATGATACCAAGGCACATCCATTAACTTTACATCATTAATCAAGCAATAATTTTATAAAAACGCAACAGTACTCCCTCTTGCATTTTCAAGACCCTGCAATCCAAGTTTTGGCTTTTATGGTCCCTAATGCTTCTCAAATCCCTTTCCTATTTTTACCCTACACAAAACATCATTTTGAAGCCATTGGAAGCATTAGAATCATCAAAATCCCACTTCTTTTATTTTTCACAGATTTTCAAAAGAAAAAGAAAAAGAAGGTTTCTTGGATTTTTCAACTTTTCTTTTCATATACATGTATATCCTTGCTTTTCAACCACTTTTCATGCATTATACCACTCAAATACATCTTTCTCTCTCAAGTTTCCAAATGGACAGCACCTCCCAAACACTTAGGGTTTCCAAAAATTTTCACAACAACCATAAAAAACCATCAAGCTAGTTTTTACTACTCAAGAAAGAACTTGCAACCTTTTTTTACCACAAAAGCCTTCTCTTTTCCATTTTTCATACCTTGAAACCCTAACTTTTCATCTTCAAAAAGAGGGCTTTGATCAAGGAAATCAACCGTTGAAGAGGTAGCACTAGTAAAAAATCATGATACTTTTAGAGGGCTTGATTTAAATAGGTTAAGTATAATTAATTTAATTTCTTTAAATAAAATTAAAGTTAGATTTTAAAGATGTGTATTAATTTCATTCGTGTATTATATTAAAAAAAATATGCAGCAATATTTAAGGTGTTTTTTATAATGTATATATATAGTAAAAAATTACATTATACCTACGGAAATTTTTAAAGTTTAATAAACTTGCTAGGCCGTGTGTTTCTTACATTACAAAGTTGTAAAATGATTAAAATTTGTGTGTGTCTGTATTATATTTTTTATTCATTCTTCATTAGGAGGAAATCAAATATATAATTTTTTTATCAAATTGTATCAGATTATTGCGTAGTTTATGGACAATCTTGTCATATTAATTATTACTTTCATAATTATCATTAATTATAATGATCATGATCGATTTCAATTTTACGTATAACTAACATGGTCATGATGTTATTGATCATTGATAATCATTCTTACTATAGTGTATACGTTGTCTTATTTTCCTAAGAAATTACCTCTTATCATTATAATGTACACAAAAGATAATTGTCTCACTAATTTCATAGAAAATGGATTATACTTATGATTATATCTTATATACGATATATAGTGGACAGAAATCAATGTCTATATTTTTTTTGGTGAATAAATCAATGTCTATATTGTCATGTGTTAGAAGATATGTATGTAACGTTATAAAAAAAGATGTGTATATTAGTTTTCTTTAGTTAATTAATGTGAGTGAGTATATAAAATGATTTTGGTCAAGTTTTATTTAATTAGGTAAAGTATAATTAATTTTAATAATGTAAATATTTTTTAAATTTTTATAATCGATGTAATGGGAATTTTTCAAATTTTTTAATGAATATCATTATCATACCTGCGGAAGTAGGTTCCGTAGGTAATCATACCTGCGGTACCTGGTTCCTGGTTCTGCAGGTCAATGATACCTGCGGAACCTGGTTCCGCAGGTAACGTGACCTGCGAAACATGTTTTCGTGGGTAATCAGACCTGCAGAACGTGTTCCGCAGGTAAAATTAACTCTCAGCTCTAAAGAAAGCATGCCCCTCACGTGAGGATATTCATCATATTCAGTACACCCCTCAAATGTCTAGTCCACTGAAGCAAACCAGAGCCAGATTCAAAATAGAGCGAGGTTTCGAGCGTTTGGGTAAGCTTCAGTCATCAACTACAGCTGACTGGTAAGAGGAGCCGCCCCGTCGTCATTTCCCTCGGCTGTTGCTGTCGAGCGTTCGTCTTTGTTGCACATTCAACCCTAGAGCGAGCATTCGAGTGGCTGTTGCAGGTGAGTAGAGTTTCAGAAGAGAGCGAGCGTTCGAGTGCATTGCATGGCCATGAAACTTACCGAGGAAGAGCACGTTTGCACTTTCAACCTAAGATTTGTGTTCAGGTAACTAACCTAAGCATTATTCTACCCTCAGGTTCTTCGGATTTATCGCTCTGATGTGAAAAGATGGGGAATTGGGATTTCATTGAGAGTTTGTTGTTTGAGACTTTTTAAGTGAGATTTGATTCTGCAAAGTGGTTGACCATTTTATATTTTCCCCTTGTGATGAGTGTGGAAGATAAAGGGGAAGAGTTTAATAAGCAAATAGTGCGGGCGTTTGTATTTGTGTTGCTATGCTAGGGCTGAAGCTTTTGTGACAGATTTGGACTCTGGTACACACACGCATTGGTTAAAAGGTGTACCTTGAGGGTGATTTGTCTATGCTTGATTTAGACTGTTTGCTTTGGCTCCCATTAACTTGTATTTTTGTCAGAAATTTATATGGAACTTGAGACTTTTGTTGTGTTTGCTAAATGAGAGTTTCATACCAGAAATTGTAGCTGGAAAGAGGATTGAAATTATTAAACATAAGTAATGTGGATGTGGAATTAGGGATTATGAGTTCTTCTCATTGTCAGATGCGGTTTTCATCTGTTTTTATTGTTGTCTTCACACAAGGTCCAAGGTCCTATTAAACCCAGCTCTAAGACCATTTGTTAGACCTGTGGAAGTCTTGGAAATTGAGAGAGACTAGCTGGGACCAACGACAAGAAGCTTATGCATATATACATGGACTCGATACCACATCTTAACCCAACTTTTTCTGATAAATATATATATTTCGTTTCGTATTTCTTAAATTGACATGTCAAGTTGCTTAACTAATTGCATAATAAATAAAAAATGCTTACCAAATAGATGAGCCACATGTTACAACTATAATTGAAGATGACCCTATTGATCATCTACATGATGATGAAGTACCAAGATAAGAGATTAATGGTATTGAAGATCAAGAAAATGAGTTCATTAATGATGACGACAATTACGAGCTTTATGATGAGGCGGAGGAGGAGGAGGAGAAGGATGAGGATAACATCAATGAGGAAGAGGAAAATGAAAAAGAAGAGCAAGAGGAAGATGAAGATGAAGATGAAGAAGAGGACGAGGATGATGGAAATGAGGATGATGATTAAAAGAAAGAGGTCAAATATCTACTGAATTAAGTATAACTTATAATTAGATTGTATATTATGTATAACTTATAAATGAAAGAGGTCAAATGTCTAGTGATTATGGACTTGTTTTAATTAACTTATTGTTAATTTTATTATGTAGATGTCAGAATCCGAACATCCAAAAAGATCCATTGACTCTTGTAGAGGAGAAAGAGGAAAGAATCGGGTACAAGTAATAATAACTCATTTCCAAGACACTCAACTTCCTCATATAATTCCAGTCAACCCTCTTCAGCCTCGAAATGTTTCATGTAATACTTCTACATCTGATTCTATTGAAGTCACCCTACAGCATCGGACCACTGCACAACCTTTCCCTATCCCTCAATCTTAGCATATTCCTACACAACCTAGTTATCCAACTCCATCTATACATGCTTCATCAACTGACTCACACCACTCACCTATGCAAGCATCTCCTCCTAACCCAGGAACTTCATCAAGTCACATAGGGGGAGATATAAGTAATGAACGTACGCTAATAAAGCCTTTGGCTGATAGGTAGGTATCACTTTAACTTTACTTATAAAAATGATTGTCTCTTTCACTTATTATGTTTTCTTTATTTATGCATAGGTTTTATCCACATACTGTAATTGGTGGTATTGCTTCATGCATATGGAAAACTTTAGGAGAAGCTAAACCATCATGGAAGAAATTGTCAAATGAATCTAGGACTGCAGTGTGGGAAGAATTTAAGGTAATACAATATTAATTCTACTAAGTATGAAAATTAATAGTTGATGAATTTCATTATTTTTTATATATGATTTCTAACATTATATTCTTGTTACATTAAAAACTATTTCCAAAAATTGTATGTGTGGAACACATGCGATAATGACAAAATTCATCAAAATTTTGAGAAAAGGGCTTCAAGTAAATATAGTCAAATCTGTCAGTCACTGCGAAAGAAAGATAAAAAAACCTTTTTGGATGGGGATGCTATTTGGAAGGAATTGATAGATTATTGGCAGTCTCCTGAATTCAAGGCAAAATCTAATCAAAATAAAAGTAATCGAGATTCATCTGCTGGAGCTTCTCTTCACACAGGTGGATCAATACCACATTCATTGATTTATGAGAAAATGGTGTTACACTTATTTTAGTGGATTTTAGTTATAGTCAAATTGAGAAGCTGATCATCTGTTAATAATATATATCATTCTTACTATGTTAATAGAGAGAGAAGAATGTGGAGTTGAGCCTTCATTTTCAGATTTTTACTTTTGTACACATCGAAAGAAGATTGACCAAAGTTGGGTGGGAGATCAAGCAGCAAATGCATATGTAAGTATATATTTAATAAGTACTTTTTCAACTATAGACCAATTATGTTTAATCACTAATAAGTTGTGTATGCAAGTGTTATGTATTGTTTTTGCTCATTACCTTAACGTTTTGTAATTTCTAATCTTATGAATTTTTTAAATAGGAAACTTTTCAAAAAAAAGAAGGCAGACATACTCTCACAATGCCCATCAACAGATGATGGAGATGATATTGCTACTAGTCAACCATTAGTCCTAGTGCCATCTGATATGGACATATTTATAACATCAGTTGGAGGTAAGAAAAAGGGGAGAGTATTTGGACTTGGGGATATAGGAAGGACTTCTTCTTCCTCTTTATCTTCTAGATCTTCACTTTCTACTCCTGAGGATTATGAGCTTATTAGAGCACAAGTTCATTCTTTGAATACTTCATTACAAAAATCCGAAGAGGAAAAAGGAGCTTTACGAGTCAAATTAGTTGAGACAAATTCTCACCTTGATGAAATAACCACCTAACTTGCTGAAACAAACACCCAACTTGCTGAAACAACGAAGAATGTACAAGTTTTAATGCAACATTTGGGATTTATAGGTTCTTCTTCTCATGTGCTATCTTAACCTCAACCACAACCTGCAAGTAAATTACAGCCAAATGTTACACATTCTGATAATGAAGATATTGACACATTTGTGAGTGAGGATGATGAGCATGATGATTAGAAAACACTCTTATATGTATTTGTCTTAATGCCAAACTTTTATATGTATAAATGTTGTAGTAAAGACTTGTTTGCTGTGCTTCTAATACAATTACCTAAAATTCGCATATGCTATATTTTGTTTGTTTAGGATTCTTTTAGGGTGTTCGATAAATTTATTGATATTTTTTTTTGATTTACTTGGGGAAATTTCCTGCGGATTTACCTGTGGAAATTACCTGAGGAAAAATCCGCAGGAAAATAAATTTCTACTAACCTTATACCTGCGGATTAAAATCCACTGGAAAATCCACAGGAAAAATGTTTCCTGCAGATTTTTAACCAAAATTAGTAGGAAAATCCGCAGGAATAAACAATTTTTTTGTAGTGTAGTAGAAGTTGAAAGGAGTAGAGAAATGTAGAAAGTTGGTTGTTTGGGTGATTACCTTAAGCTTTTGTTAGAGAAATCCGCAGGAATATACATGTATATCCTTGCTTTTCAACCACTTTTCATGCATTATACCACTCAAATACATCTTTCCCTCTCAAGTTTCCAAATGGACAGCACCTCCCCAAACACTTAGGGTTTCCAAAAATTTTCACAACAACCAAAACAACCATAAAAAACCATCAAGTTAGTTTTTACTACTCAAGAAAGAACTTACAACCTTTTTCTACCTCAAAAGCCTTCTCTTTTCCATTTTCATACCTTGAAACTCTAACTTTTCATCTTCAAAAAGAGGGCTTTGATAAAGGAAATCAACCATTAAAGAGGTAGTAGAAGTTGCAAGGAGTAGAGAAATGTAAAGAGTTGGTTGTTTGGGTGATTACCTAAAGGTTGTGTGAGAGCTCTCTTCTTCTTCTTCCTCCTCCTTGGGAGCAAAGTGGCTTTTTTGGGGGTTTGGGGGAGAGAAAAATATGACCAAATGGAGGGAGAGGGGTGGCAGAATTTGAGAGAAGAGAGATGAGAGTTAGCTTATGTGAAAAGTTTCTTGAAACTTGTGTGGCTTAGATTGATTCTTGGAGACCAAGTAGGACTTTACTTGGTGGAGATTGTGTCACATGTCCTCATTGGATTGCTTGGTGAAAAAGTGTTTTTCAGACTTGCCTTACTGGTCTGGTTGTGCTGACTGGGTCTTTACCCGTCCAGTTACTTGATCCGGTGGCACGCATTTCCTTAAAGTAACCTTTACTCGGGTAACTATCTTTTTATTTTTTCGGAGACTTTATCTCTCATGTGGTGCCATTTACTAGGCGTGCTTGCCTAGCCCAAAATGTCTCTGGGTTTTCTCGTAATTCGTCAGGATTCCTCGATTTGCGTGCAATACCGTAAAAGGGACTTCAGGTGGCCAATTTGACTTAAGGGCATGGAAAATTTCTATATTTTCCCCTGATACTCTAACCCTTTTCCGTTCCTCAAAATTCTTCCCGGATTTTCTGTAATTAATTTTCTAAGAAAATACTTTTTCAGGCTTTTTTGGCACTGTTATTTTCCGAATAAAATTACCGGATAACAATTTTATTAATTACTTTATGACCCAACTAAACTTTTCTCATTTTGGGTCTCCGGCATTTGAGGACTCCTGTTACCTCAAATAATTATTTCTCGATCGTCCTTAACTCCGAAATCCTTTATTTACTACTTATTTACGAAAATGCCACTACCTTTTCTACTTTTACCATAATTTTCAAAATGCCATCACTTTTTCTACTCTTTCTTAATTTCAACCTTACCCTTGGTTGACTTTGACATTTTTGATCAATTTTAACTTTTTGGTTTTGAGAATTTTTGCTTATATATGTCATGCATATTTGGGCGGGTTTCTTGTTTCGAAGCCCAGCCCATAATTAAAATGCAGAAACCCTAGCCACTTCTTCATTTCTCCCTTCACTTCTTCATTATATATGTCATGCATATGTGGGAGAGTTTTGCGAGAGTGAGCGACAATGGTGTCAGGATCAGGGATCTGTGCGAAGAGGGTGGTGGTAGACGCTCGTCACCACATGTTGGGTCGTGTGGCCTCAATCGTGGCCAAGGAGCTCCTCAATGGCCAGAAGGTCGTCGTGGTGAGGTGCGAGGAGATTTGCATCTCCGGTGGCCTTGTGAGGCAGAAGATGAAGTACATGAGGTTCCTTCGTAAGCGCATGAACACCAAGCCTTCCCATGGACCCATTCACTTCAGAGCTCCAAGCAAGATCTTCTGGCGCACTGTTCGTGGGTGAGTATCTCGGGATGAGAATTTTTGTTTGTTTT